>JAWWNH010000011.1:17517500-17682500 GCA_034641385.1 Darevskia mixta
TCGGGAGACTCTGCAGAGCCTCCCGAATCCGCCGCCCGTCCGGCACTCCTTGGCGCACCGGGCGGCTGCTCGTGCCGCCCGGTGCGCCAAGGGGGGTGACAGGCGGCGGATTCGGGAGGCTCTGCAGAGCCTCCCGAATCCGCCGCCGGTCAGGCATTCCTTGGTGCACGCACCAAGGAATGCCATGCCGGATGGGCGCCGGCTTCGGGAGGCTCCCGAAGCTGGCCCCCGGCATCCCCGGGGGCGGGGCGTCGCGCTTTACGCGTGCGTCATGACGTCATGACGCACGCACACGCAGCGACGCCCCGCCCCCCGGGGGTGCCTCTTGGCTTCCCGCCCCGGGTAGCCAAGAGGCACGGAACGCCCCTGACTGTAACTGTCCAACAGTTTGACTTCACCCCCCAAAAGCCCACTCCTCCATTGTCTCTGGAGACAGATGGATGCTAACATGTGCCAACATGCAGCTGAATTTCAATCCATATAGTGACAGACTCCATGTGACATTTATACACATGGTAGAGTCAGTGATTAAGCAAGGGCTGGAGCTAAGAGCTGAAGTCAGAGACTCTGCAGCCCAGGGTGCCTGCAGATGATGGGGGCTGTGGAAACAGCCCCCATCATCAGTACCGGTACCTGGGCTGGCTTGCGTGTTCCCAGGCCCAGCAGGGCAGATGCTGATCACCGCAGCATCCTCTTTTCTTTCTTTTCTTTTTCTTTTTCTGAACACTTGATAGGCAGTGTAGTTTTCTGCAACCAAATACAGAAAAGTAACTATTCCCAAGCAACTGTGTTTAGCATCAAGGCAGCAGGCCGGGCAGAAACTCGATTTTATTCCTGCAGTCATGATGGTCCTATGATTAAAGTGAATTTAAATTGTGAAATTACACCTGCTCTGAGTATTTCTTTCTTGCTTTTTAATCAAGGTTGTCAAACAGACAACTTCTAACACAACAGGAGTGTTGAAGCATTTCTAAAGCACAGAGAGAGGTGTGGTTAGGAGAAAAGACATGTTTGTTTATTACCTATTTATTATCTATTATTACATTTATACCCCACCTTTCCTCCAATGAGCCCCAGGTGGCATACATAGGTCTCCCACTCCCTATTCTAGCCTCACAACAGCCCTGTGAGGTAGGTCCAGCTGAAAGACTGTGGCTGGGCCCAAAATCACCAAGTGAGCTTCATGGCTGAGTGGAACCATGGTTGTGTGATTCAGAGTTGAAATAATGCACACAGCCCTTGTAAGAGCATTAAGTTCAGGACCTAATAGCACCTAGCTGGGCAAGTCCATCGTTAAAGTTTCCCTGACCCCTTCAAATCCCAAAACCAGCTGAGAAAACCCCATGAAATGCACCAAAGGGATGGCTCAATGAGTATCTTGCAGCAAAGTTTCGTTTCCCTGCTTTTAAAAAACTGGATATGAAAGCGGAAAGGAGTTGTGTAAGACAAATGGAGCTCCACAAAACGACATTTCCGTTTCTTGAGTTTTGTCAAAATTATACTTTTGCGAAGTGCTCGTTTTAAACCGTTTTGACATTCTGTGGCATTTTGATCATACTCGCAGCTTTTTCCCTCCTGCATTCTTGAGTGGGAAACTCAACATTTCCCCGACTGTGCTACTTTGAAATCTTTTTGCAAGCTATCATTATCGTCTCGTATTATGTTTCATCTATCATAATATTATCACTCATGCTGATTTGTCAGTCAGAATGCCGTTATAATAATACAGCACCTGAGAAACAGTTCCAGAGACCTGTGGCTACAAGTTATATTAACATTAGAGAAAGCATGGAAAAGCTTGGAAGTCAGATAACAAATTAAGTTATTTGGGAATACCAGCTCTTCGTTTTCTTCTCTTTCCTTTGTTTACATTAGGAGCTACCTTGCCATTTGGGTACAGAGCCAGCCATAACCACACCAGTACTATTTGTATCCTGTGGGGGACACAACAGCACCAACAAACTCACTTAACACTGAGTTCTCATGCACACAATGCAGGCATGCAGACAACTCACACCATAGCAAACAAATGAGACTTAGCAGTCAGGAAGGGACCGCCTTGTTTCTCACTGTGCTGCAGGAGAATATTCCTTGCTATGAAAAGCTTCTTCCCCTGAACCAACAATAGTCTCAGCTGTAGCCGGGCGAACTGTCTTATCCTAAATAGAGGTTACTCCTCCAATTACGAAAATGGCACCATCCACACAGAAGACAGAAGGATAAGTAGGCTTGAGGAAATCCAAGATTTCCAGAACTACAAAAAGTTAGGTAAAAAAGAACTTAACGGAAGAAACTTCAAGAAAATGCTCGGCATGCATGAAATACTGACTTAGTGTTTCCAGGAGGTGGGGAACTGGAGAGGGGGGGTTTCATTGCCTAACGGTAGAGCCGGTCCAGTCAAGTGTCAGGAAGTAAGGGGTGGGGGTGGGATTTTGCCCAAGCCACCTGAGTGCCCAAGCATCACTCCTCCAGAACTGGGACCAGCTTGTAATGTGATCCTCCCACCTTTCCATATCCTCAGTCTGCTTTGAAAACTTAAAATATTATCTGGTGTCCCCTTGCTTCTTTTCATTTCATTGATTCGGCTCCTTGCGTTTCTGCCTGCCTGGTTTTGTATTATATCTAACTCATAACGTATGCAAGGGCTCGTTTCTGGGCATATGCAAAACCACGCAGAGCCAGGAAACCCCATAAATTCCCAGGGCCCTCCCACAACCTTCCCAGAGCCCAGTAAGCAAGGAAAAACCTGCTGGGTGCACGGATGGAAGGGGAAAATAAATAAATGAAGAGTGGGGAATGGTGGGTTTCCACTGTTCTCCATTTATTTACAGTATTTATTTTCCCCTGTCCACACAAAGCTGCGACTGCGTAAGTGGAAGCAGCATAAGATGTGAGTTAATTGTATTTTTTAATATCAGACTCTTCAGAGCTGTCTTACTCACCACATCCTCAAGCCCTGTTGACTCGCACCAGCTAGGGTGGAAGGCACTAGCTTCTAACTAGTATAGTTGAGGGATGCAATTATTTGTTTTAAAGGCAGTAGTGGTTTCTTGAGGCAGGGGTGAACTTGCAGACCTCCAGATGTTGTTGGACTCCAACTCCCATCATTTCCTGCCGGCATGGCCAATGGTCAAGAATAGTTGAGAGTCCAGAGGATCCCAGGTTCCCCATGCCTGCCTTTTTCAGCAGGGGTGGGCTCACATCACCCATGGCTATTGGCCATCCCAAACCACCGGCCTGGCCCACCAACATCTTGAGGCCCTTGGTAAGCCTGTTTGAGGCTTACCCTTGGATAAGTGCGTAAGACCCTCTGGTTGTACTGATGGTTACATTATCATCTATGAGGTACTAGGGGCAGATGGGGCTCCTCAACCTGGGAAGGGAACCCATCCAAGAGAAGGAAAACTCTGATCCTAAACCTCCGCTCTGATGGGACATACTTTGGAGAAGAAAAGGCTAAAGAGTAAACCCTACACAAATCCAGAGTGGAATCCCAAAGACTGTTGAATGGCGCCTTGTACGTGTCCTTCCAGCAACTCTTGCAGCCAAGTTGATGTCAAACATATTGCTCTACTTTTCTTTGGACCACATCAGTGAGGCTGGAGGGGGAGTGTCTTGTCATCTGGGCAGCCCAGGACCTGCCTACACACAGCCCTGGCTTGCACCCCAGGGCGATCACGTTGGTGCTGCTAACATACACACACACACACACACACACACACACACACGGAAGCACACTCCATTGTCTCTTGAGACAGACAGATGCCAACAACAACAATGAGGTACCACTGATGAGGATGAAGAAGAAAAGTTGTCAAATTCTTTTGTTGTTGTTGTTGAAGAGGAAAGACTTGCCATCTAGGCTGGCCAAATGCCATTAAAATAGCCCAAAGCCTGCTATTAGAGATCCATCACAAAACTATGCTTACGATTAGAAGACATGTATGTTTGTGTTGTGCATGCACTAATGCATGCATGCTGCTTACCTTCCGCAATGTATTTAGTCATTCTTCATTCTTCTTTGGGGCACTGGGCTTAAATCAATCCAACAGGTGCTGATGTGCTGAGTTGTCGGGGAGGTTTTTCACCCCAGGAGCAGCTGCTTTAGTTAGGCAGTATCCTAAATACAGTCATTTGCCATGTAGCCAGCTACTGTGATAGCACATCAAAAAGAGATTCGGTGCCATAGCAGGGTTCCCTAATGTGCTTGGGATGATAGATGGAATACTTGCACACCTCACAGAATGATACCGCTTTTCAAAATGGAAAGCGGCATGTGTGACCATCAATATCTTACATTGAATCATTGGCTTCTGTCACCCGGCCTGTATTTTAGCCAACTCCAGTCTGGGAAAATTATTTTATTATAGTGACATTGCTGATAAAAGAGCCATCAGGAAATATTTTCCCTGAGAAATGCATTTGCAGAGAGTTTTACAGGTACGCAGGAAGTGTCTGCTTTCTGGGGACTTACTTATGAATGCTATTTTTTATTTAGGCATTTCAAGCCAACATTTTAAGCTGAACGTTGCGGTGCGGGGACGGATGGACCAGAAATAGGCATGTCAGCAGGTCTCCTAATTAAATGAACACACTGTCTGTAAAATAGTCATTACGGGAGCTACTTCAAGATGGATGGCATCTACCTCTCCCAGATCAACAAAAAGAAAATCTTTGTGATGGGAACACTCTTTGCAGTACTTTAGACCTCCATTATATACTTACTTAAGCATTTATATACCACCCACTCATAAAATACCAGGGTGGTGTACAACAATATAAAAAGATAAAAAATGCAATTAAAAACAGTGCAGTGCAGAACAATTGTTAAAATGACTGGCTCCTCAAGAAAATGTTAAACAAATTCATACAGGAGACACCTGGAAGTCAAAATCGTAGCTTCCTGCTGAATCTCTGTTGGAAATGTTCCATAGCATGGGACCAGCAATGCCTGGTTGAGGCCACAGGGGTTAACAGCGCTTCTCTGGAAGATCTCATTAAATGGGCTGGTTGGTGCAAGCAATATGTCTCTAATTTTCTGTTACAATATTCTGGCAAGCCACCTTTGATCATTTGGGGCCTTTCTGATCAATTAAATCAAACAATCACAGGCTGCAATCCTGCATAATTAGGGTATTTATATACCGCTGCAGTCAGAGCATGTCCTCATGACCTTTATGGTATTTCAGTAACCCTGTACTCAGGTTTGCAGCCACAAGCCCTGATCCAGCTGTACAGACATTGCTCCAGGCTGAACAGTCCCCATCACAGAGGAGCTAGGGCTGTAGATATGTGTGTGTGGTGCATGCACAGACCCAATCAGATTGTTCAGCATCTGTTTTCTAGCAAAGCAGAGCAGTTGGACTTGGGACCAAATGATATTTATCACACTAGATCCTTCATGCTAAGAACTTGCATGCTCTCCTTTCCACAAATGAACATGGACTCTTGTCTAAAGCCCTCGCTAGACGTAATTTGCAAATGTGGACAGGGAGAATGGGATAATAATAATAATAATAATAATAATAATAATAATAATAAATTTTATTACGGTCGAGGACCAGCTCTTACGAGAATGGGATCATGCACACCCAACTTTCAAGGCTAATGATAAGGTGTGACAAAGCCACCATGTACACAGAGACTCCTCTCTGTGCACTGCTTTTTTACACAGTCATATAGAGATAACCTCTCTGTGTGTGTGGTTGTACGCACAGAGACTCTTGCAGAACTTACAGGGAATACAGAAGTTTGGCACATACAATCTCAAACTACCCCTTCCATGTATTAAAACAATGTATTAAAAAGCATAATAATAGTAGTAATAATAATAATAATACTAATAATAATAATAATAATAATAATAATAATAATAATAATAGTTTATTTTGTTTTGTGCCCCACCCATCTGATTGGGTTGCCCCAGCCACTCTGGGCAGCTTCCAACAAAATATACAGAAACACAACAACAACAACAACAACAACAACAACAACAACAACAACAACAACAGAACAGAACATCACACAGGATTGCCTTCAGGTATCTATGGGAGGTTGTATAATTATTTATCTCTTTGACATCTGGGGGGGGGGCGTTCCACAGGGTGGGCACAACTACCAAGAATGCCTGGTTCCCTGTAACTTCTCGCAGCACTGTCATAGAGACCCTTCCACCACATTCTGCATTTCTCTCGATGCAAAATATTGCTGTTTCAATACTGGGAAAATGCAATGATATTCCCATAACAGCAGCCCCTCCTTAAGGGAAGGCATTTAATCATGCACGGCAAATAAAAGAAATAATTTGCTCAAATAACACAATCTGAATTCACTTGGCATTGGGGAGTCTCCCTGCAATTTCTCTCTTGTTAATTCAGATCAATCCTTCAGTGGTAATACTGCCCTTGGGTTACATGCCAGTCTATGTTTGAACATAGGGCCAAGCCAGCAGCTATTCCCTTGCCACAAAAGGTGAAAAGGTTCCCAGTCAATCAGGTTACTTTTCCACAGGGTAAGCGATTGTTAAACACAGTCTTTCTGGATACTTCATCAATATGATTAACCTACTAGCATCATGGTTATCAAATCACAGTATGAAAAGTGGTGCAGTTAAGAATAAACCTGCTTTACATTGATGAAATCTCTTCATGGGGCAGTCAGTGTGGTTTTGCAACATATATAACAGAAGCCAGTCCGTTAAGAATGATCCCATCAGAACATTTTCAAAAGGAAATCATTTTCCATGAAAAAAGCATCAGATTTAAATGGTGATTCAGTTGCCCAAAAAAACCCCAAACTTAAATAGCAAACTATAAGTGTGGTACCATAATTATTAATGGTCTATACATGGTTGTATGACCAGGTTGTTTATATGACCATGCATAGAAAGAGCACAGAAATACCCAATTTCTAGGTTTAGTGTAGCAAAATAATGCCATGCAAATTTGCAGGTCACTAGTGGCAAGTCACTATTGACTGCACTGCCTGTGTATTATAAATCAGAGCGTTTTCCCCACACTGTTAATATCCTAAATATGATTAACTTGAAAGAAGGAAGACAAAAATATACTTTATACTGTTCATTTAATGAAGATAACCTCAAAAGGGCAAATGTAGGGGGCAGTCATAAAAAGCAGTTTTGAAATACTGCTAATAAATAGTAACTGGGGGGAAATGACAAGTTGTCATACAGAAATTTTGTGTCATTTAGCCATGTGTTAGAGAAACATAGGCATCTGTCTTGACTAATGTTACACTTTATTCATTAGCTCATTTGCCAGAACATGATATGATAATGTGTTTAATCAGAAATATTTGTTTTATGCTACATTCCTCAATTTTGTTATCTTGTTATTCCAGCAAATAACTGTTGGATTTACTGTAATGATTTCATTTTTGATATATTAGCAAGATGGCAAACCTAATAAGATCTAAGCGCTAAATTGTATAACCTGTTTAAGCTGCATTGAATCAATTAACCTCATTATACTTTGTGTTAATGTGCCAATAAAAATGATTGACTTAAAAGATCATATACTAGCAGGCCAACAGAACGGCAGACCAATATGTATAATAGCATAAGAACATAAATTGCTGGCATTTCTTCCAATAAGAAGTCCATCATGATTTTAATGCCTTGGAAATATAAGGACCTGTATGAGCGACAACTATTGATGGGGTCCCCTTCCACAGTAGCTTTAACTGGAACTGCACCTGTAACTGAAGGCTGAATTGAAGTAAAATGTGATATGCTGAGAACAGAAACACCTTTAAGCATACCCTAGTTAGCATACCATATCATTGCAGGCATATTTGTCCTTAGTGCTAGACCTCAAGAAGCCAAAACTACTAGGACTTGTTTTTATGTGGATTGACAAATCCAGAAACTTGTCAGTCACTGAGCCCAATGTGGTATATCCCAATTCCCTTCTGTATCTGAAGAGAACTCTGGGGATTAAGAGCACATGGTAGCCGATCAGGCTAGGCTAGTGGTTCTCAAAGGGTGTTACGTGCCACACTGGTGGGGCAAGAGAGGGTGGCAAGTGTGGCTGAAAGATTCAAGGACAATCAAAGAGACATTAAAACATTTCAGTGTAGTATAGTAATATATATATATCAAAATATGGATAGATATCTTTTCAAAAGGGACCCAGGTGGCGCTGTGGGTTAAACCACAGGGCCTAGGGCTTGCTGATCAGAAGGTCGGCGGTTCGAATCCCTGCGATGGGGTGAGCTCCCGTTGCTCGGTCCCAGCTCCTGCCAACCTAGCAGTTCGAAAGCACGTCAAAGTGCAAGTAGATAAATAGGAACTGCTCCGGCGGAAAGGTAAACGGTGTTTCTGTGCGCTGCTCTAGTTCGCCAGAAGCAGCTTTGTCATGCTGGCCACATGACCTGGAAGCTGTACGCCGGCTCTCAGCCAATAAAGCGAGATGAGCGCCGCAACCCCAGAGTCGGACACGACTGGACCTAATGGTCAGGGGTCCCTTTACCTTTACCTTTATCTTTTCAAAATGAGAGCAAGAGCACCAAGTGATACTGAGGAAAATCCTAGTTGTGTTTTGCAATGTATTTATCAATTAAAAAAACACACAATGGTGTGTTGCGAGCAAATTGTTATTCTCCAAATTATATTCTCAGACTTTGCTTGCAACTTGGTATTCACATTTGGCAGGCCGAATGGCCTGCTATTGGTTTGGGGAAATGGCATTGATGAAGTAATCCCTGAGGCTCAACCCCTTTCCAGGGCTATTTCTGCAACAGAAAGAGAAGGTTCTCTTAAGCTAACTGGTTGTGGGTAGCTCGGAACAGTTAAGCTCCATGAACCCCTCAGCATCTCCTAAGAGTTGGAGGCAACTTGAAGACCAAGGCACTTACATTCATAAGTGGTAGCTTTGCCCCTATGTTGAGCATTACTGAGATAAGAGAGTTAAACATTTATCATTAATAACTAAGCAAACTGTTCCTAGACTCTTGCACTTGCTCTATAATTGTTGTTTACTGGCCCTAAATTGGTCCATTGGGATCTGGTGAAATTTTTCCTTGTGGCAACCTGTAGGACTATTGCAGGAGGATGCAAAATGTTCTCAGAATTTACCCTTGAGAGCTTGTATAGGCACATTTGGCACATAACTTGATCTGAGAAATTGACTCACTTCATCTGGCTTGCTACAAATTGTGCCAAACCAGATGCTTTTGCGACAACTTGGTTCCCCTTCCTCTCCTTCATCAATGACTGCAGAGGGATGTCTTCCATTATCTTCTCAGATAAGCTTCTGGAAAGACTCTGTTCAGGGACAAACTCAAACTGTTGCATTATCCTCCTCCTGATCTCCCTCTCCCCATTTCCCCCCAACCTTACTTTAGGTTATCTGTCAACTATGATGGACGCTAGTGGCGCTGTGGGTTAAACCACAGAGCCTAGGGCTTGCCTATCAGAAGGTCGGCGGTTCGAATCCCCGCGACGGGGTGAGCTCCCGTTGCTCGGTCCCTGCTCCTGCCAACCGAGCAGTTTGAAAGCACATCAAAGTGCAAGTAGATAAATAGGTACTGCTCTGGCGGGAAGGTAAACGGCGTTTCCGTGCACTGCTCTGGTTCGCCAGAAGCAGCTTAGTTATGCTGGCCACATGACCCGGAAGCTGTACGCCGGCTCCCTTGGCCAGTAAAGCAAGATGAGCGCCGCAACCCCAGAGTCGGTCACGACTGGACCTGATGGTCAGGGGTCCCCTTTACCCTTTACCTTTATGAAATTGACTCTTCCTTCCTTCCTTCCTTCCTTCCTTTTCCATTCTCTCTGGGTTTTCTTACCCAATTGTATTTAGGTTTCCTATATTATGACTTATTACATTGCCTGCATTAAACTCAAAATGTTTTAATGTTTCAATAAAAATAAAACATTTGGCATGCAAGTTTGGCTAGAGTTCTTTTACTAGTACAGTATTACAACTTCAGCTCACTTCAATTACTGCTCAAAGTAGTTCCTCAGATGTCTCCTCCTGCCCCCACCAACCCTCAGAAAATTGGAATTGGATTTGGCAGACTCTGAGACAACTTAAGGTACTCTTAACTGGGAATCTCTGCAGCAACGTACCCCATTAAATGGAATGGGAATGGGAACCATGCAAGTGAGCATAACTGTGTTCTTATGCAGCACTCATTTCAATGGAACATGTGTGGAAAACATGTGCCCTTGGTTTCTTGTGGTCAAAAGAAATGGCGATCAATTAGATACTATAGTTCTCTCTGTGTATGCTTAGGATGAGAACTATATGGAAGATTTCCATGTAACTATCAGGAAAATATTGTCCTGATGAGGATAAAAAGAATGATTATCTGATATATTCATCAACTACCAACTGAGCTATCCCTTGGGATAAAGCCTACTCATAGCATTGATTGTACTATTCTATAAGCCCACAGAGAAAACTAGAGTACAATAGTTATTGCACCATAAGACTCCAGGAAATATCACGTTATATAGTTCAGAGCATACATATATATATGTCAGTGCCAAACCTACAGCTTTTGTTAATGGGCCTTGCTTTACCCTGTATTAATGGAATCCCCAAACGACAGAGCGAAACGTGGTAGCTTCATAGTAAATTTTCATAACGTGATTTAACACACATCACCTGTTTTTTAGGGGACAATTTAGATAATCCCTACAACCCCTCACATAGTTTAATGCTGATAAAGAGGCAGGCAAGGCAGATAAGGTAGGGGATATTTAATGAATAACAGACAGAGGAGGACACACGTGGCCAAGAAGGGTGTGGAGAGGGAATCGTTTTGACTGCTGAAAAACTTATTGACACAAAATATCAAAGTGTGTCTTTATCACCTTTTTTTTTTCTTTTGTATGAGCCTCGTTACTAATGAAGAATATTCAATCTACTGGAAATTATTATTGATCCTCAATAGGAACAAGGAACAATCTGCTTCAAACCAGCTTTGCTTTGCTGATGTGGGCTCTCATTTAAAAAAGAAAAATCCAAAGAGGGGAAGAAAAGTTCAGTGAAACCAGGACTCAATGCCCATATAATGTAACTTTGTAACTTTGCACTGATGCATCTGTTGAACCATTCTATACTTCAGCTCTTTAGAACTAGACCATTCATTTAGTTGCATGGAGCATCTAAGGAGGAGCTGTATCCTACTCCAGAGATCAGTGGTCATAGCTAACCAACCGCTGGCATCTCCCGCTTCACCTCTTACTTTCTAACCTTAATTTGGATCAGAGTTTAAGTGCTGGAAATATCATCTGTTCAGAAGTCATTAAATGCCTCCTGGAAAGTCATTTAAGGCATAAGAATCACAATGCCTCATCAGCAAAATTAGTATTTATGAAATTAGTGATGGAGCATAACTATCATCCTGATTGCATAGCACTCGAAATGTTGGGGGAGGGAACCAAGATCTTGTTCATTTTCCCTCCCACTGCTAAAGCACTGTATTTAATTGACTTACATTTTTCCCCTAATATATTTCTTTATGAAACCTGCCTTGAGCAATGGATACATGATTGTTCACTGAGGGCTGTGCCTCATTTGTTCCTGTAGATTGTGCCTAATTAACGCTAACTTGTCTGTACATAAAAAGTACAATAGGCTGTCCTTTCCAATTTAATTCCGACAGTTTAATCGAATCTGTATTCTTTCAAAAATAATTAGATCATTTACACTTCATTAACATGTAATGTAATGTTGAGGCATTCATCATAATGATTTCTTATTTTTCTTCTGCAATATTATCTCCTCTAATGAAACTGTTAACACCATGCATGTCTTAATTAGCTTTATCATATCACTGACGATTTCAGGGTGAGACACATTTTTACAAAAGAAATTAAATTAGTTCAACAGATATTTTAAGCATAATCTGGTTTTTAAATCCCAAATGAAAGAATTCAAGGCAGAATACCTCCATACGCTGCCTGGCAGTTTCACGTCCCATCACAACACTCTCTCTTTATCTTGCCATATTGAATTCCAGTACAAAACCATGCTCCTCTGCGTAGCACATGGAATCAAAGGACTTTGTTTATGTAAACAACTTGGAAAATGGCACACCAAAATAATACAAGGTTCAGATAAAATAAGACTGGTACTCTGGCAAGGAACTCTGTGGGCGGGTGGATGGCAAATCTGTATAAATGAATGATATTTAGACCTTTGCAAATGGCCACATTGTGGATGAGGGCAGGGGTGCACATGTGAGCTCCACCGCCAGTGTCCTCAAATGCGTTGTACTCCACTCAATATCCTTGTATCGAGCAGGTAAGGTTTGCAGAGGACTTCTGTTAGAATGCTTCACATGAATGGAATGGCCCCCTTTATTCATCCTGTGGAGATCCTTCTCACGTTCAACAGAAAGTGTACAGGAGCCCCCTGCAGACTTTCCTCACTCAACGCAGGGATGGGAGGAGACTGAGCATGCTCAGTGATGTGCACATGGATGTTGAGGGTGGAGCTTGTGCCCACATGCCACCTCCTACCCTGGAATATAGAGTTCACATGTTCAGGCAAATTTCTGAACGCACCTATCAATTATTAGGTTGTGGAGTCTCCACTATCTAATTTTAGCACATTTGAATTTTATCAGCTATGAACTAATCCACATTTTTAGACAACTCTCATAAAAGTCTGCGGTGTGTCAGGTTTCTGTTCGAGACTGTAAGCTGCTTTGTGGAGAAAGTTCCTTAAAAGCTGGAGATGATATAGCTATATCAGATGCATATGATGAAATATTCAATTATTGCTGGTAAAACAAAATATGGTTGTTTAATATCAGACCAAATGCTTAAAACTGAATGAAACCCTAAATAAACACATTGAGTTGGTTCCAACATGATGTTCCCAATCTTCCTAACCACAGGCTGTATACACCATAGGTTTTACTCAGAGAAAACCAATGGGAATTAATGGACCTAAGTTAGTCATGTCCATTCATTTCAAAGGATCTACTCTGAGCATAACTAAAGACAAATTGCTCAGACTGTTAAGCTGACTTGACTGCAAGGGCTTTATGGGACTTGGTGTGTCCTAAATGAAGGATATTGCCTGGCTGCTGAGGAGACCCTCTTCAGACTGCAACTAGAGGGCATCTTTTCCCTTAGGCCTAGTCTATCTAGCCTTCTAAGGACCCAGAATACTAGAAGGCAAGGCGCTAGAGCCAGAGTAGCCAATTTGGTGCCCTCCAGTTGCTGCTGGAGTACAGCAAAGCCAATCTTCAAGGTCCAGAGTGCTGGTGGAACCAGAAGTCAAGGGCTAGAGACTGGCTGCTGGATGTCTCTTTGGGGACCTTCCCTTGGAGCTTTACAGAAAGTTCCCAATACTGTTGGAAAATATATACAAGTAAAACACGATAAATTTGTGGCCAATAGGTGTAGTCAATAATGAAAAATATGGTGGCCAGGTCACATTCAGTCACTGAAAAGCATGCAACGCTGTGTCTGCCATAAAGTATTGAAAATCAAAGAAAGACTTGCAAAAAAAATGCACCCTTTCACTTTAGTAGTGTTACTTTTAAACCTCCTAATTGTATTCATTTCTCTTTATTTATGTACTGTCAAAGGTTGTTGTGTGAAGACTGCTGGAGCATTGCTGATAAAATTGATGATGACAGTCACCAGTCTTCTCATCAGCCATTTAAAAGAAAGCAATACAGATCACTTTTAATACATTTTAATATGCCTTTCTAAAATCCATAAGCCAAGTATAGATCAAAAATTAAATACCGACCTCTTTCCTGCCAACCAACAATAGATTCTAATTTTCTTGCAGCCTATTTTACATGTTGAGAAATTAAAGAATCTGCTGCAGTATGTAATGATATATTGATAAAAGAAAACTCCTTAGTCTAGTATTTGAAAGGGGAGGGGGAGAGAGTGTTTTTAGAAGTCTGCTGATGCTTTGCATTGTGTTTATTGTCATGATGCAAAAGGCTGAGGGATAAGGCAAGGTGGATCCATTTAACACACTGCCCAGATTTCTACGTGAAAAGCACTCCTGTGTGTGAATGTGAAACCTGAAGTAGATCATAACGTGCGGTAATTATCCTACAAAAAAAGAGAGAGCACATAAACCTAGGAACTATGGAGGGTTGTCAGGGAAGTGGGAATCTTCCCAATATGCCTCCCCCATTGTGGTGTCCATCTCAGTTACATAAGGATACCCATAACTTTAGTGCAGCTCCCTGTCAGTCCCTTTGAGCCAGAGGTTGTTGGGCTGGCTGGGCTCATGGTGGACAGATAGCACAAAGGAAATACACACGTGCACCAGTGCATAGTTAAACTATGAAGCTAACTCCCACAGGAGGCAGTGATGGCAGAGAGCCAGTGTGGTGTAGTGGTTAAGAGCGGTGGACTCATAATCTGGTGAACCGGGTTCACGTCTCCGCTCCTCCACATGCAGCTGCTGGGTGACCTTGGGCTAGTCACACTTCTTTGAAGTCTCTCAGCCCCACTCACCTCACAGAGTGTTTGTTGTGGGGGAGGAAGGGAAAGGAGAATGTTAGCCGCTTTGAGACTCCTTCGGGTAGTGATAAAGCGGGATATCAAATCCAAACTCTTCAACAACTTGGATGGCTTTAAAAAAGGATTAGACAAATTCATGGAGGACAAGACTATCAGTGGCTATTAGCCATGACAGCTATGCTCCAGTCTCCACAGTTGAAGACAGTAATGCTTCGAAACACCAGTTGCTGGAATCCATAGGAGGGAAAAGCACGTTTGTGCTTAAGTACTGCTTGTGGGTTTCCCACAGACATCTGGTTAGCTACTCTGGAAACAGGACGCTAGTCTAGATGGGTCATTGGCCTGTTAAAACGGGCTCTTCCTATGCCGTTCCCTGATATCTAGCATGGATGTTGGCAGAGTCACTGTGAGGGTGTGCAAGTGCAAGGCTTCTCTGTGTGCAAAAAGAAACCCAGAATGTAGACCTTGTGGCCTTGCAGTGAGGGCCAAAGCAATATGTCCAGTGGTTGGGGGGCAGCATGAAGAAAGAGATAGAAAGGAAATGGATATGTCTCTTGTCACAGCGAGGGAAAGGAGCCCATCCATAACTGGTGAATATCTATCAGTGGTAGATTATTGAATAACGCCAACAATAAGTGGGACCTAACAGATGCCTGCCTAGTTATTGGCTGGAGGAGGCAGCCATTGCCAAGAGAGCAGTAAGGAGGGACTCATCAAAGGTCCTGTAGAATTCAGTGGTATAATATTAGAACAAAAGATATAAAACTCGTGTCAAAAAGACCGAGGAGTCATTTGCTCAGGAGCAAGTACATTTATTACCGGGAGAGAGCTACTATCTGTGTTGAGGCACTTGCTCCTTTCTGTCCATTGTGCATATATTCTACCAGTTTCACTGAGAAGCCACTAGATGAGCACAACACTTCATAGGATCCAGTAGAGAAGACTTGGCACTAGTGAAAACATACAACTGTCAGCTGCAGTGCTCCACCCCAACACTTATAAAGCTAGAAACAATGGCCCCCTAAGAATATCCCCACACCCCCATCTCCAATTACTGGTACATGTGGAGGGAGTTGCCAATTTCCCCCACTCATTTGCATACGACGCAGTTATACCTAAAATGGTAGAAACTAATGTGTTGTTGCAGTTAATATGGCTCCTTCTAATCAGACTCCCTGACAAAAAAAAGATGTCAGAGTATTAGCACAAACATTAAACATACATTAAACAGTCATAGATTGCTGCCCACAAACTTCTTCACTGGTGCCAGTCTTAATCATGCTGCTGGGGTTGGCACTTACTGGCATCTCCCTATGAGGACTGGGTGGGTGATGAGGACTCTGGCTATCTCCTAAAGTTTCCTGTTCCATTTAAAAGTCCTAAATATCCGTGCATAATGATTTCTCCAGGCTTGTTAAATTAAGTTAATTTGTTTATACAGTATCTATCTGATTTATGTCTATATTCTTACGTAATTGCCTTTATGGTTGTTTCTGTTAATTATGGGATCAATAGAAAAAGATTTTTAATTAAACTAAATATAGAGAAACACTCCACAATATGATACAGTGTTATTACTATAATCTAATATCTATATCCGATATGATAACCACTCTGGATACAGGCTCTCATTACAGGTGTGTCTTTCCCTTTCACATGCTACACTGACCCCTGAACCTTTCGGATTGTTAAGTGCAAAATTGCATGATAGGGATGTTTTTTTGGATTTGGGAACCCACTTCTTTGAAATTCCACTTACCTGTTCCCCCCACCCACCCACACACACCTTAAATTCCTTCTTGGTGTTTTAATTTCTCCTTGAGTCTTTTAATGCCATCAGATTATTTTTTTTATGGAGTTTGGAGGCAAATCAGATACTGAACAGAAAGATGAGCTAAAGAGCTTATCAGAGTGTGGGAGGGGGACCCCAGGATGCTTTAAATTATGCTTCTGTAGATCAGGGATCTTTTTCTCCTACAATGGTGGCTAGCTAATGCTCACATTAACAACTTGGGTCCTCTTTATTCCACACAGGCTTCTTGATTCTTATTCTAAAGTTTTACTATGAATCCCTAAGGCATTTCTTTGAATTATCAGCGGTCCTCCTGATACAAAGAAGTCTGTAACTCAATGCAACCTTGCAGTTAGTTAAAAGTCACAAGACAGAAAAAGTTTCAACAACTGGCTCTATCTTTGCCACTTTATTTTATTCTCAAGGTAAATAAGAAATCAGTTTGAACTTCAAAGACATTAAGCTGGGTTCTCACTTTTCACATGAAAAGGACAGCCATTTGGTGTGTCCCCCACCCCAATTAAAATCTTTGGGAAGTTATCACCCACATTATATATGGGGGCAAATTACAAAATGAAAATTATCTGAAGTTATACATCAACATCCATCTAAGATGGTCCTTTGTTACCTTTCATGGTCAACCTCTGTTGCAGAGCTGAATTTGGGATACACTAATGCAACCCAGATATACAAGGCTTTGATTTTGCTTATGGTTCAAGAGACATCAGATGCTGGAGGAAAATCTTCCCCCAAAATGTTTCCCTGAATAGTCAACTTCATATTGTTAGAATCAGCAATGCAAAACTTTGCTTTCAAATTACAGTCTATCCAGAGACAATTTGAATGCTGTCAAGTCTGGGATTCAAAAGAAGTCAATCAAAGACAGAATTTATTGTAAGGATTCCCAGCTGGATATGGAATCTAATACTAAGTTTTCATTATGCTATCAGTTTATGAAGGTTGACAAATTTGTGTTCATTATCCTATATTTTACTCCCCAATTCAGGCAAACTGCGCCATACGTTGATGGCAAAAATAAAAATCCAAAGCTTTATTTGTCTGTGGTCGAGGAGCATACATCATTACATGCCCGTTATATAATGTTCCTGGGAACAGGTCTTTGTCAATATTTTTCTGTACCTCCCTGGGATAGCATATTTTGGAATATATGCATTTGGAATATATATATATTCTGCTGTCAATCAGAGAAATGTGCCCACTGGTGCAAAAAGATTGATGACCCCTAAACTAGCCCATCCCATTGGATTGCTCTGAAGATATATAGTGGGTGCTGCATCACACAGTCATCAAACAGGTGCTGTTCTGGCCATACATTCCAGGACAGGTGTGGGAAACCTTTGACCCTCCAGTTCATGGGTGTGCAAACTAAGGCCCGGGGGCCAGATCCGGCCCAATCGCCTTCTAAATCCAGCCCACAGAGGGTCCGGGAATCAGCGTGTTTTTACGTGAGTAGAATGTGTCCTTTTATTTAAAACGCATCTCTGGGTTATTTGTGGGGCATAGGGATTTGTTCTTTTTTGCAAAATATAGTCTGGCCCCCCACAAGGTCCGAGGGACAGTGGACCAGCCCCTTTGTTGACCCCTGCGTTCTTGCTGAACTGTAAATCCCATCATTCCTAGCCACTGGCTGTGCTTGCTTGGGCTGAGGGGAGTTGTAGTTGAGCAAAGGTTTCCCACTCCTGCTCTAAGAGAAAAATACACATGGATAATGAAGCTACAAACATGAGTCTGACCAAACTGCGGGAGGCAGTGGAAGATAGGAGTGCCTGGCGTGCTCTGGTCCATGGGGTCACGAAGAGTCGGACACGACTAAACAACAACAACAACAACAACGCAGCTCTGAAAAAACTACATGTGATGTATTATTTCCATCCAATAATCTCTCCTAATTTAATTTTGCATCCTTTATAAAGCCTTTTTTATTTTATTTCAAGAGTACACAATCCATAAAATACAACAATGAAATCTGAAACCAACATTAAAACATTACACACAGCAGACAGCTCTGAAAGTGCAGCAGCATACTAGTACCCAAAGATGTCTCCCATTGTCAACTCTCCCCCAAAAGCCTGAATAAATAGAAACACCATCAGGGCTGTGTGTGTCATCAAACTGCCAAAGGAAGGGAGTTCCATAGTCGAGGTGCCACTGCAACCAAGGCCCTCTCCTACACTGCTGCAAAATTTACTCATCCATTGGTGGGACCGACAACTAGGCCTTCACTGCTGACCTTAAGAAATGAACGAGCACATACTGGACTATAGCAGTAATCTTCTAAATGGGGAGAGGGAGTGACAGACACAAGTCTTCAGTCATATATTCAAAGTTATGTAAATGACATAAATGCTTATCGGTCTATGTATGCTTGTTAAGCCCAGTTCCCACAACAACCCCTTTTTACAGCACATGGCTTCTCCCAAAGAATCCTGGACACAGTAGTTTACCCCTCAGAGTTACAACTCCCAACACCCTTGGGAAACTACATTTCCCAGGATTCTTTGGTGGAGGGGGTTGCGCTTTGAATTTGCTTTAAATGTGCTCTAAATGTATGGTGTGGACGAGACCATAGGCAGTGAAGCCCTGCGCCCTCATTTCTCCCAAGCCCTATGTAAACACCATTCTCTCTAATCTGAATTCCTGATCCCAATTGTCCTAGATGTTATCCTCCCACTCCAACCCACATTGCAACATGAATAGCATGGGCGAGCCTCTGAGCATTGTTCGGTACGAACTATCTTGCCACAGTAAAAAGGGTTCATATTACATATTACGGCCAGTGGAAGTATATTGTTGTATACTCCCAACCCCATGAAGCATTTAGCTAAAATGCCTACTAGGCTTTTGTGAACTGTTTATTAAAGGGGCATTGATGTGAAGTGCACATTAACTCCATAATAGGATGCTGGGAGAGTCCTCAGCACGGAAGTTAGCCCTGCCATCGTCTAGGAAGAAGCCAGGAATAACCTGATGGGTGCAGCTACCTGGAACTAAAAGGGGGATTCATTGAAACAAGGATGCCAGGGGGTTTGGAAGCCTAAATTGGCTCCCATCTGAAGAGATGGCTTCACAGCCTGTTTACACACATTGTTGAATCCAGAGCATTGATTCTATGTTTGATGTGAAAAGAAATTAAAGCCCTGGCCTCATTAGATAACCGGTTATGGTTAAAGATCACAGGGAGACTCTCTCTCCCTTTGTATGACACTGAATAGGTCTCAGCAGGCAGCTCCTTGTGCACAATTGATTTCAAGCAGAGTTTTGTCTGAAAGATGCTTCTAGATTATGGCAAGAAAGCATTCTATAATCCTCCTGCCAATGTAGTTATGTTTAACAGACATTCTACTCTTATCACTGATTGATAACACTTAACTCAAAACATATTTAAGCTTTAGGGATGTCAATATTTTGCCGCCAAGTGAAGGTGACCCTTGCTCTTCTTGTTTGCTAAGTGTGCGCCGTGGTTTGCTGGTAAATTTGTAAGGGTGGTTATGTGGGCAGGCTGTTATGGATTTGCTATCTTAGCCTGAAGTGTTTGCTGCTGATTATGTGATTAAATCAATAATAATTTCTGTTTGGGATCCCGTGCTTCTTGATTCATCTTTTTCTCCCTGTCCTGCCGAGCAGAACAATGAGCCGGCGAGGGC
The DNA here is from genome assembly GCA_034641385.1 of Darevskia mixta. Classification (NCBI taxonomy): domain Eukaryota; kingdom Metazoa; phylum Chordata; class Lepidosauria; order Squamata; family Lacertidae; genus Darevskia; species Darevskia mixta. The sequence goes on from JAWWNH010000011.1 coordinate 17,537,428, forward strand.
TCGAGGCGCCAAGGTGCTCTGCCGTGGGGGGGGATGCCAAAAGATGTGCCAGGTGGTGGCATCCAAACCCTTCTCCGCAAAGCAAAATATCATAACAGCTCTACAGGTAAATAAACAAGCGGGGGCCTTTGTGCCACAGGAGGCGGACATGACAGGTGGAGAATAGGGGGCTCGCTGTAATCAATGTTCCTGCTCGTTCTGGCTTACCTGAAGGAGCACAGCTCCTGCCAAATTGCCTTCATTCCATATTAAACAGATATTCTTTTATCCTGATAAAGGGAGGAATTTACATTTAGACAGGGAACAGGACTCATGTTTGCAGCATATGGTCATTGTAGCCACCCAGGCAGTTTTACATTACAACGCCAGGAGATCTCACTGAAGCAATTCCCAAGACAAAAAGGATTTCCTCCCCCCCCCACACACACACACAGCGCCTCCTCTCACACTTTCTCTCTTCTTCTTTCCCTTCCCTCTGGCCTCCCCCCTCCATCTACTGTAGAGGCAAAATAATGAAGGAATCTTTCGCAGTTATACAACCCGTCTCAATTAGAAATCTCCAGACTAAAGAAACTGGATGGCCTTGTTAACTTTCCCAGAGCATCCCCCTTCTGTTGTCCCCCCCACACACACCTTCCTTAGTGGCGTCACAACAGCATCCATTTATAATAATTCATGCATTAATGTGAGCTACACCAGAGGAATCTTCAGGCTTTCCCCCCACCTCACCCCTGGAGGCGGATTCTCCCTTAATCCCCCCCTTTCCCCCCCCTCCCAATGCCTGACTAGCTGCAGGGTGTTTACCTTGCAAGCAACTTCTGTGCCGCTCAAGCTCTCAGCAGGCAAATCTGGGACGATTCAATGTCCCAGCGGAAATCACAGGGACACCAACTGATCTCTTAAAATCGGAACATCTGGTCGGTCACCTTATTCCATATGGGTAAACAGAACTTGGTTAATCAGGCTGTGTGTGCGCACGCTTTAAAAAGAGCCATCTGATTGAAGGAAACCAAAGGTAATTTAATGGTTATAGGATAGCACTTGGCTAATGTTTTAACGCCGGGAATGTGGCATACTGTGATGGACAACAACTGTGCTAATCAGTTCTTTTAAACAACAAATTGCTTGTAGCTATGTTAAATATTGAGGGGGAGGGGGAGGGGGAGGCAAAACATCCTCCAGGAAGGGAAGGCACATCACGGTGAAAGGGAGGTTTCCTAAGGTGGCTGATCTTGCACAGAAAATTGAAAGCAAGCAGCTTTCCCTTCCATAAAGGCATAGTGCCTATTGTCACTTGGGCTGCCAGAGCCCCTTCTGACTCAATTGGAGCCTGTTTTAAAAGTGACATTTCATGCTAAACATACAGTCAGAGAGAGAAATGGAAACACAGGGCCAAGTTGCAAGGAATAGAGGGGGACAGTAACATAAAGAAGAAATGGGTATGTACTGCCTACGTAAAGCACAGATTATGAGTATACTGGGTTTTCTGAGACTATCTCTTGATTTCAGCTACTCATGTTTTCTCATTTTTCCAGTTTTAAGTTCATTTCTCCACATTTCCACATCAGTTTGCAATTGTTTTTAGCAAAGCAAAATCCTCATGAAAATTCATCAGTGTGAATTTTCTGAATACACACATTTTCACCCGCAATTTTGCCTAACACACACATTTCTACAAGGCTATTTCCCCTAATTCAATGCATATTTACATGTTGCTTTTTACTAATGTATCCACTTTTATGCAGACTTTACCCCAGTATACACACTGCTTAGCTGGAAAACTGCATTGCAAAATTTGGGAAAGTGTACATTTTGAGGGATGACTGTGTTTTGGCTCATGCACTGTTTTTCAAAGTGCAAATTTGGCACTGAATGTGAGCTGAATCAAATTTCTCCCCCACCACTACTTCTTAATAACACTTAAGATACACACAGAAGCCCAGCTTACTATATTCCATGTCAGCTTATCAGGAATTGCTAACACACGGTTCTGCCCCGGTAACAATTAATGTATGTTCAACATTCTCCTTTAAGCTTTTATGTACAGTGAAGAGATGAGGAGAGTGGGGGAAACCTGCCTTTTAGACCTCTTTGTGACTCAATGGCATTGCCACACCTCCTCCACAGTCACTCACTGTGCTGGCCCCAGGAGTGCCCAGCCCAGAGGACACAGGGTGGGAAGACCAGAAACTCACCCGGGGCCAAGTGGGGGCATGGTCAGCAGTCCCAGACAACAACGGTAGGTCCAAGCGAGGCAACCAAGTCCAGGGGGAGGGCAGCAGCAGAGTCAGGTAACAGTCCGTGGGTCTAGCCGGGTAGTCAGAGGCCAGGAACATGCCGAGGGTTCATCTGTGAAGCAGGGTCAAAGTCCAGTCCAAGGTCCAGGAGTCCAACAGGGGGTCCATCCAGCAAGGAGCAAGGCAGGTAGCAGGGAAAGGTACAGGTCAGGAACAGGCATGAGTACACAGGCAGGCACACGTTAGCAACTGTGTTGCTCACGCAACTGGGGGCTGGGCCTGGCCGGCTTTTATCTGCCCCGAGGCATAGGGCAGCACCAATCTTCCGGTGACTCTCCTTCTGGCCTGGAGGCGAGCACTCCTCCTGCAGGAACTTAGCTCCCTTCGCCTCTCTGCCCTGAGCCTCCACAGCTCAGGAGAGGCTGGTGGGCTACCAGACCCAGGGGCAGCCTCAGCTTCCCCTGATGGGGCTGAGAGTGGAGCACCTGCAGGCAATGGGTCCTCCATCACATCAGGAGCCAGAGCAGACTCAGCCGATGCCTGCACCTGAGGATCCAGCACAGGTGAGGCCCCTTCAGACTCATGCCCCAGCCCTGGCTCAGCTGGTTCTGGAGGCGGGGAATCCTGTGCAGGCTGAGATCCCTCAGCTTCAGCATCTGAGTCCGAATCCCAGGCCATCACACTCACTCACTCTCCAGCCACACCTCCCACCAGCTTTGTTTCACACCCTTCTTGAGTGTTTTTGCCTGGCTGTGTCCGCGACTGGACCTAATGGTCAGGGGTCCCTTTACCTTTTACCTTCATACAGGGGAGTGTAGACTCAAATGTGGAGAACTAGGTTCCCAGTTCCGTTCACTTAGCTGGTTAGCTGCTTCTCAGATTAAGGTCTTGTCCAGACATTGTACAGTAAATGCACACCTTTCCACACTTCTGAATCCCTGCAGTCCAGATGTGCAGAGTGCTTCAGCTCACACTGGTCCACAGCTGCCTGGAACTGCCATAGGCCATTTTTATGTTTGTTAGTTAGATGTTTAGCCCACTTTTCAGATAAAAATTGTCTCCAGTCCCAAAGCAGCTCACATCAATCAAAAATTCAAAACAGTGCTTGGTGGCACTGCCAGGCAGTGTACATAACCAAAAATGAAACACAGGCCCTGCCTCCGGGCTTGCAAATTTTAAAAAGAGGAGAAATACATGGAAGGGAAATGAATGGGGAAACGGAGGAGGATCAGCTGGACATTGCCAGAGCGAAGTGAGTTATAAACAGGCACTTATATCCAGTTGGGACCAGGCCAGTCTTCCATTGCTGGTGGTCTTGCTTGAATAGAAGTGGCTCAACAACCTGGATGAAACAATCCTGTTTTCAGTCTGCGTGATGTGCTTCCTTGTCCTCTAAAAAGTTTGAGTGAGCAGCTATATTCCATTTTTGAAACTTCTGGTAATGGATCATAGGGGGAGCACTGGTAGACGGAAAACCTCCTAGAAGCATAATGCAGCCTGCCCATGGTCTAGAAATATTGAGCAAAGCTGGACTCCATCACCACTTTTGTCCTGCAACAGGAAGCACTATTCCTTTGAAAAATCTGTAAAACTACCAAGTAAATTGCCACGGCCTGTGTTTTTCCAGCATCTTACGAGTGTGTACACACTGTACCTTTAAAGCACCTTCAAAGCTTGTTGTTTGTTAGGGATTGCTGGGAGCTGCAACTCCGTGACGGGTAAATTGCAGTGCCCAGAATTCTTTGAGAGGGGAAAACGTGCTTTGAATGTACTTCCAAGGTATAGTGTGTATGCAGCCTGAGTTTGCAAGGTGATTCCACAATACACACTGAGAAGAACTATTCCTTGTGAAACCACATTTCCCCCCCCCTGCTAACTAGGTAGCCATTTACACATCAGCTAAAGAGATAAAATTTGTCATTAAAAAAGTTTATACATCTGTATAAACTTTGCACATTGTAATTCATATGTATAGATGCAAATTTAGAAACACAAATGCAATACAACTCATCATATTGGGGAAGTGAGTGACCAGCGTACCTGTGTGCCTGCTCAGTCTGCTTTCCAAGTGCTACCTCTTGATGGTCAACTTCATGGGTCTTGATCTCCCTTCTTGCAGTTCATTATCTTTACCAGTGCCAGATTTACATATAAGCCAAACAAGCTGTAGCTTAGGGCCCCACTCTCTTGGGGGCTCCCAAAAAAATTAAAGGGGGAAAAACTGGATGTACATTTCCAAAATATAAGATAAAAAACAAGTAAATTAAAACTTACATACAGCAACCATGTTTTGTGTTGTGTAGGCTCCTATTTGTTATGTGCAAATGGCTTTAGATACCTATTACGTCCATCAATTACCATATAGCATATATTCAACACAAAAATCAGTGACAATTTGTTGTTGACAAAGGACAGCTGGACATATAAAGGGCCCCATTACCTTCAGTAGCTTAGGGCCTCATCAAACCTAAATCCGGCCCTTATCTTTGCTCTAGACTTGGACTGGACAGTCCATCATACAGAGCAGGGGTGGGGAACCTGTGGCTATCTAAATGCTGCTGGAATACACACCCATGATTTTGGCATATAAGCACTTGAAGGTGTGTAACAATCTAAATGAGCAAATGCTTTGCCCTTAGATGTGAAAACAAGCTCTCTGGGTGCATGAAAATGCATGTTTTGGAAAATATATATAAAGTTCACAGGGAAGCAATTGTGTGTGTCACCACACACACCAAAACAGCTTACTTTTATAATAACATTAATAATATCATCATCGTCTTCCCTGGACATTGGTCAAGGCTGATGAGAATTAGAGTTCCCAAGATCTGGAAGGCCATAGGTTCCCTATCCTTGAGGTAAAGGATGCCTTTACACAGAGACTGTAATGTGACAGTCCTTCAAACAGAGGACTCTTCTCTGCCAAGCAGGGTGAGTGACCACCATAAGACTTAGGAACTGGGCCCAAATTCTATTCAGGCAATGTCATAAAACAGAAACATTTGACCTCAAAGCCTTTGCTGTTTCATTTGTGTGTGTATGTGTGCTATTTCCCCCCTTTCAGATAACAATTTGCAGTGATTCATTTCTCTTTCCTTTGCTCGTTCTTTGACATCACACTCATTTTACTCTGAGCAAGCTAGTTTGTTTCTGTCCTCTGAGGAAGTTCAAGGTATAATGAGCAAAACATCCGGATTAATTAAGGAACTTTTATGTGTATTTTTTCCTCCGTCGTAGAATAGATTGGATCGCGTCCAAACCAAGGCGGACCTCAAAGTCAGGCTGCAGCCAACAGTCATCCCAGACTGCTGACATCCAAAGAACGGTTTTACTATATTCATGATAAGAAATACCCTTGCTAAGACAAGAGGCCCTTTAAAGGCTTTAATGTCACCTTCTCAAATGTTTGCAGTGACTCCGGGCTCTTTCCAAATACTGTACAACATTTGCAAACTCGGCTGTTGCCAAGCATCATGGTGAAATGCAATGCCTCTCTGAGCATGTGAGCTTGGATGCTCACAGCATCCGAGTGCCTTGACTCGGCATTCACACACACACACACACACACACACACACACAGGTGTACATCCCTTTCCTCTTTTGTACATATTTAAAACCTAGGCAAGTATGTCAAAATACCATCATACTCAACCTGCTGTGAGGCTGCTCCTTCCCCTCTGCGCTGCCACAAATTTTACAATGCAAGGGGGACAGCGTCAGCTTCCCAGTTCTGGAGCTGCCCTTTAAACGCACGCAATTGATACTGATTTATGCTGGGGAGGGAATGGGGTTTGTGGCGAGCAGGAAAAGGTTATGTTTTCATTGAAAAGTGGCTTTCATCATTTCGCTTTGCTGCGTATCTTTATGCAATCTCTGCGACCAGATGAATCGACTGAGTCACCGTCTCCCTCAGCCATTCTGAATAAGTGCACAATCGTCTTCTGTTTACATATCTCCCTTTTATAAGATCTCTGCCATTTACTAGGGAATACTTTTTTAAAAAAAGGAAAGCTGCATGCCTGCATTTGTGTGTCATATATATATATATATATATATATATGAAAGATGAATTGGTAGCAAATCTCCTGCTGCACTTTTAAGCGTGCCTGGCAGAATTCCTAAACCTTTCCATAAGCAGTGGCTTCTTAGGTAGGATGCTGCCTTAATGCATTTGCTCACATGGGGGTCACTAGCATACCAAGTTGATAAGGGTAAGGCCTAGATGCATACGTCACAGGGGGATAAATAAAGGTATAATGTACTCTAGTTTTCATTCCCTTTCTTTCTTTCTTTCTTTCTTTCTTTCTTTCTTTCTTTCTCCCTTCCCCCCATGCTTGGTAGAGCCATATCATTTTATGTCACGAGGAGGCAGAAAAGCCCTAAAGATAAGTTTGAATGGAGGCAAAGTGCAAAAGATTTATTTGTTGGTATTTTCTAAAAGAGGAGTCGGCAGAATTCAGGGACCTGGGGATCCATTCTCTGGCTAAAATCATCAGGCTCTTCAATAAGCAGCTGCTATTTGGCGCCCTTGTCTGTGCCTCCCACACAGCAGTGACTCTGTGGTCAGCTGACTTCTGCAGAGCCTTTGGAAACAATTGATTGGGAGGTGAGTACTGGGCCATATTGTCCTCTGTCATCATTCCCCCTTCATCTCATGTGACAATTGTGGAGAGGGAGAATTTAAAAAAGAAACCCAGTAACAGAAACTGCCTAATGGGAATAGAGCAAAATGCCCCATTCTTATCACTATCTGCATAAACCATGAAGTCTGGGAGCGAGACGGAGCAGGATTCTTGTTGTGGGGAAAATGACTGTTTTCATTCCCTATTCCTGGCCACCTCCTTGCTCCATTTGCTCACACCACAGCCAAAGCAATAGGGAAGGCTGAATGTCAGGATCCCTCCTTTAAAAAAAATAATGTACACAACTTTAACAAATGGGTGCCAACTTGAATAAAATATTGGTGGGGCAGGCAGGCCCTGGCCTGCAAAACTGACTACAAGACACGGTGCACGCACACCATTTGAATGGCAATGCCCATCAACTTGGGTGGACGGCCCCCTAAAATATTTTATGGGGGGGGGGGCGAAGGGACCTCAGCTCCTAGCAGTTGGCTCCTATGTTAACAAAGGTCTTGACACATTACAGGGATACGGGTGGCGCTGTGGTCTAAACCACTGAGCCTCTTGGGCTTGCTGATTGGAAGGTCAGCGGTTCAAATCCCCACGACAGTGTGAGCTCCCGTTGCTCTGTCCCAGCTCCTGCCAACCTAGCAGTTCGAAAGCATGCCAGTGCAAGTACAGTAGTACCTTGGGTTCCAAAGCTTCAGGTTACAAACACTTCAGTTTACAAACTCCGCTGACCTGGAAGTAGTACCTCAGGTTGAGAACTTTGCCCAGGATGAGAACAGAAATCGTGCGCCGGTGGCACACCGGCAGCAGGAGGCCCCATTAGTGAAAGCGTGCCTCAGGTTAAGAATGGTTTCAGGTTAAGAACGGACCTCCGGAACGAATTAAGTTTGTAACCCGAGGTACCACTGTAGATAAATAGGTACCGCTGTGGTGGGAAGGTAAACGGCATTTCCGTGCGCTCTGGCACTTGTCACAGTCCTCCGTGCACCAGTAGCGGTTTAGTCATGCTGGCCACGACCCGGAAAACTGTCTGTGGACAAACGCCAGCTCTCTTGGCCTGAAAGCGAGATGAGCGCTGCAACCCCGGTCACCTTTGACTGGACTTAACCGTCTAGGGGTCCTTTACCTTGACCTTTTTACCTGACACATTACCCATTTGAGTTCACAGTTCTGTTGCAAGACATTAGAAAATCAACAGATCTGGGGGCAGACACCTTTCTGTAACATCCTATGTGCCTAAGGCAGGATCGATGTATGAATACCTTTGTCAACATACCGTACTTTATATAGGCATCCCAGTATCTGCAATGTTGTCCTTTAGTTCTTCTGCTACTTTTTTTTACTTTTTTGGGGGGGGGGAGTTGCACAAGCTTCCCATGTAAAGCCAACCCCCCCCCCCGCCACTTCCAGTGACATGCTAATTCTGCCTGGGTGGCTACCATGAGTGCAGTCAGATCTTTAAACTCTAGTTCTTTTTTTGTCTTCCTGAAAAAGGACCACTGAGCCAGTGCTGGATCTAGAAGAACCATTTGCCTAGTTACTTCTGAATGTCATAATTCTAAAACGCAGAAGCATCAGTTACTGAAAGCATTCCTAAAGGAAAGTGGTGTTCATTTACCATTGATTACAGTGCTAACTGCCTCTGAGTAAAAAGTTCAGCAGTGTGCAATATGGTGATTTCTCTATAAAACATTATATCTTCAAGGTGGGGGGAAACCCCTTTTAAATTAGGGTTGAGGTTTTAAAAGGATGCATAGAAGGGAGGGGAAGGATGAATGTCTGCTTATTTTGGAACTCTCTTATGACCAGTACCATGAATTGCAAAACCTAGTGCAGAACATGCCATATTTATTACATTTCTTTCCCCACTTTCCTTCCTTCCATAAAACTCAAGGCAGCATTCACAGGATTTCCATCCTATCTCCCATCCAGGCACTGACTAAAACCTAACCTTCTTAAACCATTTGCAGGAACAGCTCTTCAAAAGGATGGCAATCTTGGTTATGTTCCATTCTTTTGTGAAAACAAAAACAGAACAGAACAAATTTCCAGCTCTCATGATAGCAGAAATCTGGACAGCAAGTGTTTGAAACCAACTGTCCTAGAATATATCCCAAACCCAAGCATTGCAATCCTCTACAAATGTTTGAAGCTTGTTTTCAATGTGAACTTGTTTTCAGTGGCTGAGACCACCTGTAAGCTGGGCTGGGTTAGGAAAGTGCATCTCCCCCTGCTTTCCCCACCTCATATACACAAACACACACACACACACTTTTTGAATGTGTGTTTATGTTTTAAATGTTGCTGTTATTTACATTAAGCCATTTGACTGAAACAGGCACTTGGAGAAGGTTGTTCTAGCTCTTTGGGACATTTCCCATGATCTACAGGCTTTGGGGCAGTACCAGCCTCCAGAATGCTATGATATAGTGCTCAGTTACCAAATGGGGAGCCATTTTCAAGCATTGCCTCCCCTACCCCCCACCCCCCAGTCTGTATGTTCCTTGCAGCAGAAAATGTTTTTTGCTTAGGTTATTCTGTAAAACACCATTTATAGCAGGGAAGCAATAATTTTCATCAATATGTCTTCTCCTTTGCTGCCCATTATGCCTAGAACTCCCTTACAGAACATCTGATTTTGCTGTACATGCAATTATCTTTTAACTCATTTGTCAGATATTGTATTTTAATGTATTTTAATCTTTGTTGGAAGCCGCCCAGAGTGGGTGGGGTACAAATAATATATTATTATTATTATTATTATTATTATTATTATTATTATTATTATTATTATCATCATCATCTTTCTCCCTCCCTTTCAGGAAGTGCTATTTTTCTAGAAAAAAAGGTGCCAGAACTCACCATGAATGGCAAGTTCAGCCAGTTGTATCCAAAGCAGCGCTAAGTGACAGTTCCATCAGCTCAAGCATTTCCACTTACGCAATGGGGCTTTCACTCCCTCTCCACTCCCATGCACCCCCTGAATATGTTCTAGGGGCTTCCCCAACCCTCCAGAGCAGATTTAAGGAGGGTTTGAAGATGGAGGAGGTGGGACGTCCCATTGCATAAGCAGCAGTCCTTGCTCTAATATGATGAATTAGTTGGATACAACCCTGTGCATTTTTAGTTCAGAAATCAGTCTTGGTGAGTTCTGTGGGGCTTGCTCCCAACCCCAGGTACAGGTACAATAGGATTACAGACCCAGGTTTCCTTCTTAAGTTATAGACTCTCCCCCACCACAATTCAAGTAGAGCATGTGTGCTACTAAACCAGGAAACATAAAAGGTCAAAGTCAGCAAGTCATACTTACAGGTGAAAGTGGGATTTATGTACTGCGGCCCTAGTGGGCTGCCTCAATGCCGCACCACAGCACTGGCTAAATGTTCAAATTATATGTATCTTAATGTGCCGCACAGTCTGAAAGCAAGCTGGCTGTGAATTCTGAATAATATTCCAGCTCGGCACCAGCCTCCACTCCCAATATCACAGAGCTAACTGACCTTCAATTATTTCTTTTTGTGTGTCACAAGACCTTTTCTCCATCCTCCCCCCCCCCTCCCTACCTTTAGGCTACTGGGGGCATTTTCAATTAAGAAGATCTCCATGTTGGGTCGCAGTTTTGCTATGCAAAGAGTTCAGTGCTAATAAGTAAACAGAGGAGAAGTCAGTCATAATAATTCAGGAGCAGCAGGAAGGAAAATGCATGTCTTTGTTATAGGGCCGGTTGGAGCCAGTTCATTTTATAGAATTTCATGCCAGCTACACTCCATAACTTTTTCACAATAATCATAAAATACCTTCTTCTTCTCTCTCCCCCTCCCCTTTCTCTCTTTCTTAACTCCCACCCCCACCCCTTTTTTGTTGCTCTCCAGAGTTTATTCATTACACATGAAGCATATCTGGGCTGTGAAATCCGTTACTAAATACCTCAGGACCTGTCATGCCGCTGTAATTTAAATTGAATGTAACAATAACCCAGCCTGATTGCCCAGCTCACTAGTTAATGTGAGGATATTTGACTCTGTTAATCACCACAATAGCCAGGTCACATTTCCACCATTGCATAAGTAAACAGATTAACCGGCATGCAGTGCAGCCCTAACAATGTATGACAGAGAAAGCTTTAAAAAAAAAAATCAAAAGCATATTCAAGTGGCCAATATGCTGTAGTAGACAAAGCCTGGAGTTTGGGTGTAGATTACCTACACCCAATTGTATGTTCAGTCCCAGGTTGTTAAAAGTTTTAACACTCAGGTGTACATGGGTTCTTTTTTAAAAGGCAGGCACACACTATACCGTACCCTCCAACATTTCTTCAATGAAAATAGGTATGGCCTATTCCAGTGGTGGCTAACCTTGGCACTCCAGATGTTTTGGAACTACAACTCCCATCATCCCCAGCTAACAGGACCAGTGGTCAGGGATGATGGGAGTTGTAGTCCCAAAACATCTGGAGTGCCAAGGTTAGCCACCACTGGCTATTCAATAACTGCTGCTGCTGTTTGTTGTTGTTGTTGTTGTTGTTTTAACCCTGCCTATCTGACCAGGTTGCTCCGCCCCAGCCACTCTGAGCAACTTCCAACATATATTAAAACATAATAAAACATTAAACATTTAAATACTTCCCTATACAGGGCTGCCTTCAGATGTCTTCTAAAGGTTGTATAGTTACTTATCTCCTTGTCTCGGGGGTCACATACCTCCATGGGACATTCTAAGATGAAATCAGAAACCGGGATGGCTTCTGTAAATCCAGGACTGTCACTGGAAAATAGGGACACTTGGAAGAAGAAGAAGAAGAGTTTGGATTTGATATCCCGCTTTATCACTACCCGAAGGAGTCTCAAAGCGGCTCACATTCTCCTTTCCCTTCCTCCCCCACAACAAACACTCTGTGAGGTGAGTGAGGCTGAGAGACTTCAAAGAAGTGTGACTAGCCCAAGGTCACCCAGCAGCTGTATGTGGAGGAGTAGAGACGCGAACCCGGTTCCCCAGATTACGAGTCTACCGCTCTTAACCACTACACCACACTGGCTCTCTTGGAGGGCCTGCTATACCAAGGCGTGAGACCCACACTTCTAATGTTGTACAGGCCACTGTCCAATGTGTCAATTGGTCCTCAATCTAATATGTTAATCAGTCCTCAGTCATGGTGTGTTTTCCTTAAGTCACTATCTTTTTAAAAGAGTCATTTTTAGACTTGTGCTCCATCAGATCCACCGAGTCCAGCACTGGAATCTCCAATTCTCCAGAGTTGAGGCAAGGCTTTTTCTCAGATCTCCCATCTTAAGAGTTTGAGCTTGCGTCTTTCTGCCCGCAAGGCATGTGCTCTACCACCAACCCGTGGCCTCTCCTGACGTAATAAAATGGGGACATTTTCAGTAGAGTTGTTCTGATCTCTGACATTGGTCTGTGTATGTTTTAAGTCAGCAATTTAACATAAATACAGCGGAAAGCAAAGTTGCTCTTTAGATGTGGCACTCTTTACAAGGGTGGCGGTGGGGTTGCCACGATGTCACACGCTGATAAGATTTAATCAGTTAAGATTACAGACCCATCTTCTGTACTACAATTTTTCAAAATCCCCTACCCCCTCTGCACCTCTCCACATACGGCCCCTTCTTAATCCACTGTGTGCACCAGACAGCCTGGATAAGAGCTCGGAGTGGATAATATCATTTTGCTTTCTCCCAGCTCTATGATGCTATCAAGCAATGACTGTGCTTTTAATTAAGAAGAAGACTCCTAACATGCCAGACAAATATGTGCAGTAAATCTATTTTGGTGCTATCTGGAGAGCAGCAGTGAACTAGCTGAGATCTTGAAGTCAAGTCTTGGCCTTTGTGGCCCTTGTTGTCCTCTTGCATCTTTAGATCTGTGGGAAGGCTCTGATTTGCTGGCAAGTGGGTTATACCATATCTCCAGTGACTTTTGTTTGCAGTGCCTTTTACCGGGACAAGGAAAGGAGAGGCCAATACCTTACTGTCTCACGATGTGGAGCCTTGTAGCCCACAAGTTCAGCAATTATGACCACTACTATATTACATTTATATTCTGCTGTCCTTGTGCTAGTGGTTTATGGGAACTAGTCCCTGCCCAGAAAGACTACAGCACAGATTAGATAACCAGACTCCTATATAACCTAATAGTGAATTTAATCTCCCAATGCCAGTCCTTCTGCAATCGAAGGAGTTCATCTCAATATGCTCAGGGGAATCCCAAGGTTTGCAAAAACAGAAAAGATATGGGGGAGCAGGGAGGAACCTAAGGAGACAACCCCCCAAAAAAAAATAATAGGAAAAACAGCCCAATAATTGTGTGTGCCCAGCAGCCACAGAATGATGCATGTCTATTGGGAGAAAACAGAAGAAGAAGAGGAAGAGTTTGGATTTGATATCCCGCTTTATCACTACCCGAAGGAGTCTCAAAGCGGCTAACATTCTCCTTTCCCTTCCTCCCCCACAACTAATACTCTGTGAGGTGAGTGGGGCTGAGAGACTTCAAAGAAGTGTGACTAGCCCAAGGTCACCCAGCAGCTGCATGTGGAGGAGCGGAGACGCGAACCCGGTCCCCCAGATTACGAGACTACCGCTCTTAACCACTACACCACACTGGCTCTCAACAGGTCAAGGGGAATGACTGGCAATAGAACAAAAGCATTCCATGCTGCAACATTTTGATACAGGTCCCACTTGCATTTCTCCATTCCAAGGTGTCCTTCATGCACCTGTTTCAGCATCTATTCTTTTAGAGAACTATACACGTTACCAGGCTGCCCCACTGCAGGCAAACCAACCCATTGGGAATCGGTATTAAGGACTGGACAGCTAGGGGCCTGTCATTAGGTCTCGTAAACACGACCTCACTCCCTTTCCTCACACAGTTATCCTTGCTTATTTCTGAACACATGACTAGGGACTCAGCTAAACAGCTGAGAAAACGTTTTAAGTGTGTTGTAAAGTGCAATACACAGATGTGACACTAGATGGCGGCAGTGAGCTATGGCAAATTCAATGTATTTTTCAAAACTTTTTTTAAAAAAGCATTTTCACAGCGTTTTTTTATATGTGTGTAGATTCCACCTAGGGCTCCTATGCCTCTTGTGGTTAATCGTTCTATACTTAATGGCCACACTACAGCAGCTCCAAGATTTCACGTATCACCTTTGTTCCCATTTTACAGATGGGGAGCTGATGTTGAATGAAAGTGGCTTGCTGAAAGCTCAACGAGGAGTCTGTGGCAGAACCCTGGGTCTCCCAAATTAAAACACATCCTCCTTCCAGAAAAAGAAAACCAAGAAGTGGGCGTGAAGAAGATAAGGGAACAAATGAAGCTTCTAAAAGCTGCTTGGCAGGGAGTTATGACAGCAAGCTATGAAAATAATTTCTGTGATATATATTGTGAATACATCAGGTCAGAGAAATACGGCTTAGAAATGCAAGTTTAGTATCCAGTTGGAACATTCCAGCATATTTTTCTCCAAAAAAAAAAAAAAATCTGTTACAGTTCACACCATGTATAAACCACTGTTTCCTTTGTATAAGAAGAAAAACCAAAACTGACTTAGTGGCTTCAGATGCTTTTATATAAACCTATAATTTTTAAAGCCCTTTGTTTCATAAAATGAAATTATGTAGGCAATTAGTCTATACTGTGCACTAACCCCTGTTAGGTTTTGGCTAGGAAAAGGAATTCAAAAGAGCAGGGTTATTTCATCTTTAAAAACATGTTATTGTGCATGCCCAGTAAGTTCTTCATCAAAAATGTATTTATTAGGTTTACCGCAGAAATGAATTGCTCTGTTAGCCTTTCCGCCTAATGATGCCAGAAACATGAAATGATAGAACACTGTGAGTAACGACTCAATCCATAACAGCATAATTGGGCCCACTTTAGGAACTGAGGGGGATGCGTTCTTCACAAGAATGCAAGTAGGAACTCTTTCTCCTATAGTCACCCGTATGTATTCAGGGACTGAACAGGATTATATATTAATGACCCTCCAGAACAAAGGCTTTGTGTGAGCCAGCACTTGCCTCAGAACTTGCTTCTAAAGCCACAATATAACGGAAACTTTTTAAATGTTCTTATCTATAACATGTCCATCCCATCTTCTCTCGAAAGCAGTTCAGAGGGTATATCCTATTTTTTCCACCTCACAACAACTGCATGAGGTAGGCTAGGCTGAAAAGTAGGAGGTAGCTCCTGATCACTTCATCAGTTATGTGACTAAACCGGGATTTGGAACCTACATCTTGTTGACCAAAGTCCTGCACTCTATTCAATATATTCCAAACTGCTTTTCTTCAACAAGGAGAAATCAACCTCCACATATCTGGGATGAAGGAGAAGGGTTTTCAAGTCAAACTCTCTCTGCTGAGGGAACCCTATCAGTATTGGCACTCCATCAGCGATTGAAAGCACATCTGTTTAGATAAGCCTTCTCCAGATCCCCTGACTTGAACCTCCTGGTTTAAATTGTTTAATTGCCGTTTCAATTTTTTTAAAATTTTTGTGATGTCTTAATTGTGAATGTTACATTTTAACATTTTTATGGAATTGTTTTTTAGTGCATGTTAATTGTGTATAATGGGTTTTATACTTGTCAAGAAGCCATCTTGGCAATTAAGTTGTACATAGATTTGGACTCTTGCTCTGTTTCTCTTCCCGCACTCTATTCTGGTGCCATATATGACTTCCAAGAGTCCGAGTGTTCTTGTTTTTCAAAAACAGAAGGCCAGTACACTCATACCAGTTTTATAGCCTCTTCTTCTCAAGGTCTTTCTCCCTCCTCCTTCAGTTTTACTTGTCCCTACACATCTGGGTAACAGTTGAGCTTTATGTTTTGCAAAAATTGAGGAACAGGAATTGGCCCTTTAACCCCAGGATCCCAAATTGGTTTTACAAGTGTCTGTGAGCTTCTTAGACCTGTGGAAAATTGGGAGCAGTTGAGCATCAGAATGTTAGAATGTCACTTGGAAAGGTAAAAAAGAATGTGCAATGGGACAGAAGAAATTGACCTGCTCAAGCCCCTAAAATTTTATACGAAACATGGGAGTGTTACAATTTGGGGGTGCCTCCAATACACTATTGGAGAATTTCTCCTCCCCCTGGGGAATATTTGGCAAAATATTCCCCTCCAATTTTGCAGACTACAAATAAAATGGAGAATTTTCCCACAGCCATGAGATCATGAAGGATGGCTTCAGTATGGTCTCATTTAAAGGTGCCACAAGAAAACCTTGTCCCACTTGGGTGGGATCTGCACAGTAGGGCCACATCCACAATGGTGCTGGTCCATATGCCCAGAGTCACCTTTTAAATGTGGCTTCATGAACCAGCTGAAAAGGTCAGTGCCCTTTGTGCATTAGCAGCAATTTCAATTTGGCCTGGGTGGTTTCCGTAAGGTTTTTATTCCATTTTACATTCACCTTCCATTCTGCAGTACTGTTCTCTGCTCCCAGTCCACAGCTCTGAATGGGCAAAAACTTGTCAATAAATTTTGGGGAGAGCGCCATGTGTTGCAGAGGAAATCAGCGTGTTCAAAACTGCTAATACTAACCATTATTCTGTTAGACTGCTGCATACCCCCTGATGTTTCTGTTTCAGGTTAGCTCAGGAGTATTATACAGGCTTTCCCTGATGTGTTAATGCTTCTCAAGTATACTTCTCACACTACTACAGATTGAGCATAAATGGCATTCTGTGTCTGAGCTCTATTTATTTTGGCCTTCCCCACACATTCATCCAAGCACTGTAATAAAATAATAGCTAGTATGAAATAATAACAGAGCAGAGCAGGTGGCGGGAATCAAGCTACATGGCCTATTCGTGATTTTGGGTTTTGCCAACAACACCTGAAATTCCAAGAGCAAAATGCACTCCATAATTACAGGTGTCAGTGGAGGGCAGAGCTCTTGAGAGATACTCAGGAAAACCCAAGCCAATCATTTTCCTCTTCAGCTCAAAGCTACTCAGAATGCATGTTCTCTTTTAACACATTCCAGGCACAGGAGCTGGGTGATTTTGGTGTAACTTTCACAGCTATTAAGTGCCAGTCCACAAGGTGTTTTCATTTTTCATATTTAAAGCCTCTTATTTTCTTCATTCTTTCTGAAGTAGCAGCTTTTCATGAAATGGGGAAAAGCAGGTCTTGATAAATGCATGACGGATATTGCCTGATGGTATTTAATTTGTGCTATGCTGGGGGCTTGCTTGATTTTCCTTAATTTGGCTTTACTGTAGCTGATGGCTGCCTCTGATGTTCTTTTGTGCAAAGTGGGAGGCATCTCAGAAAGTACACAGAGCCTAGGGCTTGCCGATCAGAAGGTCGGCGGTTCGAATCCTCACGACGGGGTGAGCTCCCGTTGCTCGGTCCCTGCTCCTGCCAACCTAGCAGCTTGAAAGCATGAAGTGCAAGTAGATAAATAGGTACCGCTCCAGCGGGAAGGTAAACGGTATTTCCGTGCGCTGCTCTGGTTCACCAGAAGCGGCTTAGTCATGCTGGCCACATTACCTGGAAACTGTACGCCGGCTCCCTCGGCCAATAATGTGAGATGAGCGCCACAACCCCAGAGTCGTCCGCAACTGGACCTAATGGTCAGGGGTCCCTTTACCTTTACCTTTATACTAGGGATGGGAGAATCTACCAATTTCAGTTTCTCTCAGTATCTCATTTTTCTTTCTTATCTTCTCACCACTTTTTCACAGGAATTGGTGATTTCTTTTAGAAAAACATAAAAATTCATCAGCATTTCAGTGCTAATTTCTCCTAATATACACATTTCTGTGAAATTTCTCCTAATGCACACATTTTTACAAAACAATTTTACCTAATATAATGTATTTTATATTCAACTAATATGTGCATTTTCATGCAGACGTTACCTCAGTATATGCATTTTTATATACATTACTTGCCAGAGAACTGCACTGCAAAATTCAGAGACATGTGAATTTCAAAGGATGGCTGTTATCAGTTCTTATATTGTTTTCAGTAAGTGAAAATTAGGTAGTTTCACCTTTAAATGTGAACTGAATCAATTTTTTCAACACCCCTAGCACGCATGCAAATGTATGTATTCGTTTCCCAAAAGGCTTGTGAACTACAAGTTGAATATCGGTGTTAGGGATCATAGCAGTTGACAACAATTTTTTTTAAAAAAAAATGCAGTTTAAATACCTGAATAAAGTATCTAATTAAAACAATTATAAAAATAAATTATTAAAATTGTTTCACTCCGGCTTAACAATAAAATTCAGCCAAATCAATATGATATTACAGCACTTCTAAATATTCTTGGGCTCTGCTTTTCAACAACTTCTAAGAGATTGGGAGTTCAACAGCTGAAACAGTCACTGGGAATGCTTTTCGGCTTGGTGACGTGATTCACACTTGGTTTGCAAAAGCTGCATGCAAAAAGAGACTCGAAGTGACATTCATATGGCATGAAATAAAGGGGTGAACCAATACCACCAATACGTGTCCTTTAAACAATTTCTTCTAGCAGTTCTTGATAAATTTGAGTCATTGAGGAAGGGCGAAATCTGGTCACTCCTCAAGCCTGTTCCTTGATTTGTATAGCCCCATCGTGAGTTGTGTTCCCTAGACAGGCTCAAGTGTGACAGGGTGTTGGAAACCAGCAGGCAGAGGTGGGATCCAAAATTCACTGCACGGCAGAGGGGCCATCTTCTTAAAAGAAAAAGAAAAAACCCAAAAAAAACCATCGAGGGGGCTGATACAATGTCCTAACATCACACGCACAACATCACATGACGTCCTGACATCGTGTGCGTGACATCGCGCATCCTGATGTTGTGCACACGACGTCCTGATGTTGCTCTGCACCCGTCTTCGTGTTCACCCTGAACAATGATGGGTGGCCCCCTAAAAAATAAAAATAAAAATTGAGGGGGCCAAAAGTCTTTTGGCCCCTAGGAGCCAGTGCTTATGCTGCACAGTGACATGACATACCTGAGATGTTGGAAAGGAAGGTGTGCCTGGCTAGTGAAGGGGCATAGGTCAATGGTATAGCATCTGCGTTGTATGCAGAAGGCTCCAAGTTTAATCCTCAGCATCTCTAGATAGGGACAGGAATATCCCCTCTCTGAAACCCTGATCAGCCACTGCCAGGCAGCATAGACCACACTAAGCTAAACTAGATGCAACAATGATCTTACTTGGTGTAAGGCAGCTTCCCGCATTCCTATGTAACTCTGATAAGATGCCCAAATCATCTAAGCATTGTGTGGCTATATCAACAATCCAGAGACAGCAGGCACCTCAACAGTCTGGGATGTCTTGATTGTATAACAACTCCTTAAGGTATTAATCCTACCCAACCTACCCAGTACACCTTGAGCAATAGTGTTTTATTATCTTCTTCATACAACAGGCAGGAGACTAATGTTTTAAGTGATTAAATGGTCACCTAAGGGTCACAAAGGAAGACTATGCCTGGAAGAGAATTAAATCCTAGGTTCTAACCCAGGAATCCTTTCTTCCCTTGCCGAATAGAAAGACAAGGAAGCATGTCCAACGTCTAACTTTCCCCCAGTTTATTTCCATATAGCTCGCTGCAGACTGTGATGACCTTCTAGCCTGCTGTTTTCTGAGCTTTGACAGAAACCAGATATGTTCGGTAAACATTGTGATGTGGTCAGCTAGAAAATATGCAGTGCATATATTCCTTTATCAGAAGGTTCCCCCTGCCCCAAACTACTTTGCAATGTAACATGCCTTGGAGAGAGTATGTTTGTTTTGCCAAGATGTTCTATGAGTGTATTTTGTGATTACTATGTAATCTCTTTGTAAAGATAGAACGTCATCCAGAACAGTGAGACATTCTGGTGGACAGCCATATGTGCTACAAAGCTTAAGCGAGATAGGACGGGGGGGGGGGACATGTCTGCTTTTGTGAGCTTGCAGGAGCCTGCTGGAGTGCCATTTGGCGTTGGGACCTCGTGTTGTTAATCAAATTCAGTTTTGTGGTGGTTCAAGAGTTGTAATGCTGGGGTGAGGTACCTGTGACCCTTTAGGAGTTGCTGGGCTCCAACTCCTCCCACCACACACACACCATCCCCAGCCAGGATAGCCAATTATCAGGGATGGTTGGAGTTGTTGGACTACAATTCCCATCAGCCCCTGCCAGCATGGCCCAGTTGTCGGGTATGATGGGTATTGTAGTCAACGTCTGGTGACCCAAGTTTGGGAGAAGCTGCTGTAGAATATAGTATTATAAAACAGGGTCTTCTGTTATTTCTCCCAGACTTTTTTTTTAACTAAGCAAAATCTGTTCATAAGCTAACATTCTGGGGAGAGCTGTGAACAGGTAGGACGTAAATAATATCCTTTCTGTAAAAGGAAGCTGCCATAATAAACATAGTGATATTTATAGCTATTTGTTTTGCATGTCGCAACCCTATGGTCTAATTCAGTATTATGCACATGTATTTTCTTTCTCCTTCTTCAACGTTGGTGTGTGGGTGTGGGTGTGGGTGTGTGTGGCCTATGGAAATCTGTAAACATGCAACTTACAGAAAGAAGGAATTTTCCAGTACTGGCAGACACTGGTCAAATCTGCTTACTTGATCTCTGAGTGAATTCAGTTTTTAGGCCTCATATATAGAATTACAAGCTGGGAGTCAACAAATAGTTTGATACACTGGTTGCAAAGGAAAGAAGGGCTTCTTTTTTCAAAAAAAGCATAAGGCCTAAACATTTCATAGACAAAACATAGACAGATAACCCAAACAGGAATACAGTGGTAGTGTCAAAAAGCATGATTATAAAAAAAAATCCAGTTTACTTTACATTGCTGGTACACACCCAGTTCTTGTAAACTGGATGAGGGATTTTCAGTTTTAAACATAACAGGTGATTTGTCTCTTTGAGTTTGCTTATTCTGCAATTCAGTGTGCCTGTTGCTAGGTGCTCATTTTTTGAAGACCTTTTGCAATCAGGTCTCCGATGGGAGGAGAAAAAACACAGTTTTTATTTATCACATGTTTAAAACAACACAAAAGAAAAGAAAGAAAACATGCAACATGCAACAGAGACTCCTGTATTTTTGATGTTGATATGGATCTCCATCCCACCCCTTCAATTTTAGATACAATAACATTTGAAGTTGTGGATTGAGTGATATAGAGCAGTGGCTACACCATGGTGAAGGATCTAGTATAAACTCATTAGATGGTTTAGGAAAGCCACTGTCTCTTAGATTCCTCATCGGCAATATGGGCATGACAATACTAATTTGAAGAGTTGTCATGTTGACATAATGAAGCAAAACTATTAGGAACATACAAAGTTTCCTTACATGGATTAAAACCATTGGTCCTGAACTATAGGTGAACTGTTTAATCACTTAATACATTCATTTTCTGCCTCTAATAAAACCCTGCCTCTCAATGTGGACTGGTACAGCAGGCAGGTAGAGTGAAATTAATACACTAAGGTCTTATTATGCAATTGAGACATCCCAGGCAGTTGACATGGCTGCTGATTCCGGGTTGCTATTATAACAACATGATGCTAAGATGAGTTAGTTATCATATCAAAGTTCAACGATGAAAGGCCTTATACCAAGTCAGACCACCTACCCATCTCTCTTGGTACTGACCTCACTGACTGGCAATAGCTGCCCAGAATTTCAGGCAGGGGACATTTCCAATCCTACCTGGAAATGCCAGGAATTGAACCTCAGACGTTCTGTATGCAAAGCATGCGCTCTACCACTGAGATCCAGCGCTACTCCATCCCATAAAAGCAAAGTATTTGTGCAGGAAGAAGCTCAAGAATTTGATATGGATATTGAGAAACTGCTTTGCTGAGTCTCTTTTATATAATATGTTTTGCGGTTGAACTTTCAGTGGGGTGAATGTTTGGTTGTTGTGGGTGTTTTATTGGCCTTCAGTTTGTACTGTTGTTTTAATTGACTGTAAACCATCTTGATATCGTGTGAAGAAGGGCTGGGTAGAAAAAGCTGAAACAAACAAATAAACGTAGGCAGAACAAAGAGACAGTGTTGAGCTCATTTCAGAAACATAAAATGGGGAAACTCACGGGAAAAGTGGGGGAGAAGAAAGAGCACATAACAATATACTGTACCAGAATAAACGTAAATATGAGACAAGGAACACACGTGTTATGTATTAAATTTACAATCATACAAACCTGGCAATAGTGATTTCTTTTCTAACAATAAAAGATCGTGGCTGCAATTCTTTAAAATTAGTGATTTCTCCCCAGTGTCTAAAAACCAAGCTTCAGGTTTATGCTACAGCAGTGGAACTGTCCATGGTCCTTGGGGCAAAATCATTTTCCTGATCTACACAGGTAGACATTTGTGAACATGGATACTCCAGTCTGATGGTTTCCTTTTATCCCTAAGAATTGGGTCTGTTCAAAATAGACTGGCTGTAACAGTTCACATACCCATTGCAGATCTAGCTACAACAACTTTGGGGAGAGCCATTGGAGCCCAGTTTGCATTAGAGCAATTTGCCCTGAAAAAGACTTGGTATGACAATAGACCTCAAGAACTCCACCGACTTGTGCCTTAAAACTCCACTCCATGACGCTTCTCAGAAAATTGCAATGCTTTCCCATGATGCTTTCAGTAAAATCATTGGGTAGACTTTGCTAGGGATACCCAGTTTCATAAGAGGAATATGTTCTCCTGCCCCTTTTAGAGTTGATCTTCTGCTTCAGTAATCATTTCATCCGTCATAAAGGGCTCAGTGTATAGATGACTCTACACATTGTATATATTGCACTGAAAGCAAATGACTCTATACAAACTGTGATCAAGGCCCTTGGATCTCATAACTGACCTTGCTAGAACCACAACCTCAGTAAGACCAGGCGGCACCACGAAAGATTGATCAGTTGTATCTGTTTACATTCACAGGATGTATTTTTGGGCTTTCTTACTGACTTGCATTTGATATTACTACTTTCATTTGATCTCAGACAGCTTTAGCAAGTATTGTAGCTTTTCATTTACAGTTATTTACCCTTTCATTTGAACTTCAGTCTTCAGAAAAGAAAAGAACATGCTTTGTTTTTAAATCTAGATGTCATGAGCTCTACTACCCATTTACAGCATAACAATGCAAAATGGAAACTTTCCCTTTATGTTTAACCCACCATAAACTGTAACATAACATAACTACAAAGCTACAGCATAAACTGTTATGCAGAGTAAAGAAACAGAACTACCTAGTCATCTGTTTCATGCAAACTTACCACAGCTGAGTATGCTTTCATGCTAAAGGCATGTTTTGAACTATCATATTGATCATTTTGTTCATATCATATTTACAAAAACACATAAGCCCATGTGCTGATTATATACAAGCTTTTCTGAAAAGCTATGCTATTTCTCTTTGAGAACTGTGGATTTAGAAAGATGGATACAGTACATCCTTGATATTTAAAATGGGAACTAGATAATTATGAAAGTGGATGAATGAGAATTCTGTTAACATGGAATCATATGCAGAGGTATGAATCATTTTAAAAGTTGTGGTTTTTACTCTTTGACACAGTTTATGACAACTTCAGTGATTCAGGAAAATGTTAAAGCTAAAGCACATATGAAGATTTCTGTGGGATCAGACCAAAGGCCTATTGAGGTGATTACTCTGTTTTCTACCGAGACCAACTAGTTGCCTATAGGAAATCCACTAGTATGAAATGAGAGCGAAAGCCCCTGCCACTATTGCTCTCCAGGAACTATATTAAAAGATATGCTGATCCTGAAGGGAGCATATAGCCATCCTGATTAACAGACAATGAAAACTTTATCCTCCATCAATTTGTCTAGTCCCCTTTCAAAGTTGTCCAAATTAGTGCCCATCATTACATCTTGTGATAGTGAATTGCATTGTTCATCTATGTGCTGCTGTTTGAACTAGCACTTCCTTTTGTCTGTTCGGAATCTCCCACCAGGCAGTTTCATTGGATGACCCAGGGTTCCAGAGGGAGAAAACATCTCCCTGTTCACCTGCTCTGAACCTCTATCATTACCCCCCTCATTTGTCTTATTTTTCTAAACTAAAAACCCCCAAATGTTGCAAGCGTTCCTCATAAGGGAGTTGGTCCAGGTCCCTGATCATTATCGACCTAATCCAGGGTGATCCAGTTACAGGAAGGTAGCCGTGCTGGTCTATCGTAGTTGAAACAAAATTTTAAAAATCCTTCCAGTAGCACCTTAGAGACCAACTAAATTTGTTATTGGTATGAGCTTTCGTGTGCATGCACACTTCTTCAGATAGGTGATCCGACACGCAGCCCTCGAAGCCTTTTTTGGCACCCTTCAGCAACTTCTGATGCCCTTCGCCACCAGCCCTCATGCTGCCTTCACAAAGCTGGGTAAGTGAGGCACTGGAAGGAGATGTGAGGGCTCTGACAGGGTCCTAGAGTTCTCCCTCCTCCTTCCCAAAGCCTAGTTAGTGCTTTCCCAGCTTTGGGAATGGAGTGGGAGTGCTCTAGGACCCTGCCAGAGCCTCACATCTCCTTCCCAAAGCCCAGTGCCTTGCTTGGTCAGCTATGGAAAGGCAGCATGAGGGCTGGGCTGGGTGTGAAATTTTGGCCTTGCTCACCCCATCTGTGTGTGACAAGGCAGTGTGCGGCCCACAGGTTCCATGTCAAAGTATTCTTGTGGCCCACTTGGTATGAAAGGTTGGGCTGCCCTGAAACAGTCGATCAATCCTTAAATTCATTAACATCCTAGTGTCTTATTGCAGAGGGGCAAGACTGACACTAAGGAAAGGGAATCTGATGCACAGTGACATCCCTGGACTGGATGTAAGTAAAAAGGCAGGAATGTGGGTGCTGGTAGAGGTTGGTGATTTACCCTAATGGGCCAACCTTCACTGGAAGTTACTCATGTTGCTTGCTCGTGTTTTTCCACTCCAACCAGCCAATCTAGTGGGGGAATTTAGTAGCAAGCCTAAATAAATGGTACAGGGTCAGGGAAAGAACTAGACATTGTGCTTCTGCTTTTAGCATCAGCCTCATACTTGGTGTCATGCAGGTATATTTCAATAAGAGTTTCAGACAAGGTGCTGGAGATGTGATGAACACTTTCTTCACCCTCCTTGAAGTATGGAGGTGCTCCAGCTTTGCACTAAATGAATTTAAAGAAGAAAGGCCAGCATTCCAGGGCAGTGTAGAAAAGTGTATTCACACAATTTATAAATAAAATTTAAACCCAACAAATGAACATAACAAAATACAAGACAAAAAAAAAACTCCCCCCAAAAAAACTTAAAAGAGAATAAAATACAATTCCAAAAAACAGAATATTTGATTGGGGATTTATAATACAATATAACCCCATTGCCAGCATAAATGCATTAAAATAGCAAAGAGATTTTGTTCCTAAATTAATTATATTATCTGATTGAAGAAGTTATAGGAAAGTTTAATTGGGAAGCATCCAGTTTACTTTATTAAATGTTAAACAGAAACAAAATTTATCTTAGGAAATCTGGCAACATACTGTAGTAGAAGAAAGAATCTTTATGATAATAGAATATGAAAGTTAATTAATGTATGCCTACTCCAATTACATGTATTTTTATGCTGATACTAAAATGAAAGCCCATTCAATATTTTACAAAGTATAGAGTCCCTACTGACAAACTTAACATCCCTCAAGTTCCTGTACAGCTAGTGAATAAAGCATTGTATGAGATGCACGTGCAATTGTAGAAAAACAGAGGAAGAAATGCAGAAAGTTAGCAACTCAACAATGTAATTTTAATGTTTGCTTACTTTGATGAGCATCAATAATGAACCATCAGTGTGAATGGGTTTATATCAAAATACAGAAAAGACTTTTTCATGAAAAGTAAAATGATAGGTCTGGCAACAAAGTCAATCTCTTTTTGGCTCATCTGAATCACACACCATTTTGACTAAATAATCCAGTGTCCAGATCCAATACAGTTAGATTTGTTTCAACCCAGTGAAATCAACTGGGCTTACCTGGACCTCACTCTGTGTGCCATAGATATGGGGCCATTATATACATTCAGTTTGTAAAACAGATACTCCTATGTTAATATACCAGTATCTTGCCCTGTTACAGTTCTTTAGTTTACTTTTTCATATAAAGTGTTTTTTTTGTGTGTTTTTTTTTATGTAACATCAAAAGTACGAACAAGCAAAGCTTGATTATGTTTTCTTTTTTGTTTGTCTGCACTTTTGGTTCTTTTCTTTAATAGTCTTATTCTGTCATATAGTATCTCTTAGACTTCGCCCTGAAGTTGAAAGGATACCTAGTACCCAAAACAATGGATACACTGATACAACAATGCAAAGAGGAGGTCAGCTTTCCTTAGCTACATGCAATATGATACCTAATTTGGTTCTAATCCTCCCCAAAGTCTCAAACCAAATCATAACTTCTTAAAAACCAAAAAGCAGGATGAATGTATGGATGAACAGGTGTATTTTCAACAACCATGGGAACAAATGATCAGCAGCAGACTGTTCAGAATCTGGTCTTTGTAAGGAAGTGGAAAGATACCAGTTTGGTTGACAACAAAACCTTTGCACCTCTGATAGACATACAGAAGGGTCTGTCTGAAGCGGACAAAATGGAGAAGATGAAGAACTTCCTATTTGCTTGGACTTTCTAATATAAAATCTTAGATTCAATAGTGTTTCTTTTGTTTTGTTTTTTAACAAAAGTGCATGAGTTTTCTGGTATTTCTTAAATTGATTTTTTTATGCTTTCATGCCTTTCCATGCTTTTATTTCTGTTATAGCCAATCAACAAATGCAAATACAATCAACAGTACTAAAAACAATCAATATATAAAGGCAACCCCAGCACAAAATTAATAAATGCCACATAAAGCCACACAACAGCATACAAACAGTAAGCAGAACTAAAACAAAAACAAAAACAGGAAGGGAAATGAAAAATAATTCTAAAAGCCTAGGAGAAAAATATTCACCTGGCATCAAAAAACACCTGATGTGGAACCCAGATTGGGGAGGACATTCCATAGTCAGGGCACCAGCACCAAGAAGGCCCCGGCCTTTCTTAGTAACTGTCCATCACATATCATTTGAAAGGGGAACCAGGAAAATGCCCTAAAATGAAAGTGTGACGTTCTGAAAGCATTCAGAGTGAAAGAGGCTTAAAAATATTTATAATTAAGTGGGAAGAGAGCCCATCAGCCTGGGATTCCAGGATAAAATGGTTGGCTGTTGGGTAAGATATATTGTTATCTAAGGGAAGAACAAGTAAAGGGAAAAATGAAAAGGGAAAGACATGAAAGAAAGGTGAAGAAAAGTGGGACTAATTGTGTGGATAGTGTCATTATATAGTTTAGTCAATAGGTGGCACTGGTCTTAGGTGTATCTGGGCAGAGGCAGGAGCTTCCTGTGCCCATTCTGTTCTTGTTGGGGAGAGCCATGGTGTATCCTCTAAATTTTCCATGGCACTAATGAAATGGGAAATACTCAGGACAGCCTAATCAGGATGTTAAGGCAGGTGAGGTGATGTGCTATTGCCAAAAAGGAGGAAGGCTGAGATATGAGTGCTGCTGGCCAAGAGTGTGAGCAGTGAAAGCCGAACAAAGTAAGCAGTGGGTGGTGAAGAAGGACACTGAGCAAATGGCTGGCTAAGGAATCCAAGGCAAAAGTGGAGCTACATCAAAACCACACGTGGGGCTTAGAAATGAGACATATAATAAAGCATTGGCAAGAAGAATGTGTACAGAAGCACAAGAAGCTGCCTTCATATTGAGATAGAACATTGGTTCATCTAGATCAGTATTCTCTCGCAGCCCTGCCTGGAAATGCTGGGGATTGAACCTAGGGCCATCTGCATCCAAAGCAGGTGTTCCACCACTGAGCTACAAACCATTCCCAGGAAACAGAACTCTGTGGGTCACAGAGCAAGGGGAACATCAAAATGCCAGATCTAGGCACTGCAAGGATTTCTCTAATAGCAATTTACGAAAGGCTTACTCCCCAGGTGGGTATTTTTATGTGGGATATTCTATTTTTCTATTCTATTTTTCTTTCGGGGCTATTTTATAATGCAAAGACAAGGTCCACGTCTTCCCTCTTCCAGCCTGCAAGAATGTCTCTGTTATCGAATGATTCAGAGGGGAGACAATAGACACAGCAGAAATTGGTCTGTGCAGCTTCCCTCCTTTGCTTTGCAATCACATTTGCACACCAGTTTCTTCTGGAATCAGATACTGTATGAAATCACAGAGGAGACAGTACATTGACAATAAAAATGTATGTCTCCAAATCTGATTGAGTAGCAGGGGCTATGATATCACTGCTTGTGTGCTGTGAGGCTGACTGCCAGACAGAACGCAAACATTACAAAGACAAGAAACTTTCTCCTATCAGGAAGCGCAGTCTGGCTGCCTCTCGTCTTAGCACTATTGATTATGCTCCCAAAAGGTCATAAATTACTGTAAGAGTTATTTTTAAGAATATTTGCTGAGCCTGACCTGTCAAGAGAGGTTAATCTAATGACTTTCCTACCTCCAGTCTGAAGAAAGTGAGAGGTAGAGAGCTCAGTGACTTCTAAGAGGCTCCTGTCCTGCATTCATATTCATTTCATCTTGCTATTGCAAAAATAAAGTTGTGTGGCAACTTTAGATCCATTGCCTGCAGAGGGAAAGAAAGCTAGATTGAATTTTTCTGTGTGCAAAAATAAGGCACTTTTGTAAATGTTATCAAGCTTCCAAAAATATGGATCAGGGGGAATACGGTGTGTTAACAGCTACCACAGAACAACAGGTCCAGTCACTGCAGTGGAGGAAAACATAATTAAGATAACAAAATACTGCAGACACTGTGAAGAATTTACTATCCAGATGTGAACCGTGAGTGATGTGTTCTTTATCCAGGGTAAAAACTTGTAGCATCCCTCCCACAAAAGGGATGAACCGTTTATTTGTCGTTATCAAGTCTAAAATATTTTTGTTTGCACAGAAAAAAATGAATGAGAGTGTTTCTTAGCACTACTGTATAAGTTTTAGCCATCAGTAGTGTTATTACATGTAATTTTTTTATGTACCCTTCATCATAAGCACTCAGGGCGGGTTACAGCAATTTAAAAAGACATATTAAAATCAGTTTAAAGCAAACACGATAAATAGAATGGGATGGGCACTAAATATATATATATATATATATCTCAGATGTCAAAGACCAGGGAAAGAGGCGTGTCTTCAGCATACAATGGAAACTACAGAATGAGGATGTCAAACACAGCTCTGTGCAGAGGGATTTCCACAGCTTGGGGGCTGCCACAAAGAATGTCCCCTCCTGGGCTGCCACCACCCTAACTTCTGAGGGTGGTGGAACTACCAAAAGGGCTCCTCTGCTGAGAGGGTCTGTAGAGGAGGGTGGAGATATTTGGGGCCAGAGTCATTTAGGGCATGAAATTGAGCAGTTTCATGGTGAAAGCTATATCCTAGCTCCTTAGTCCTCCATCCATTGCTAATATGATGCTTTAAGTTTGTGTAGTTGTTTTGGATCCCTCAGCTCCTCAGGTGTCACCTGGCAGCAGCCATTCCATCAGACAGCTTCAGTGGGAAGCAGGCCTTGCTCTCTGCTGAGAAACCAGCTCTATTTGACTTCTTCTTTCCCTTAATGCTTAATAGAAAAGCTGGTCATCATAAGAACTGTTTGTTTTCCTTGTGTTCTTTTCCTTTTGTGTCCTGCCTTTTAAGCCTGAGGGCAAAGATGGATGGGGGGGGGCAATTTTATAGATCTATATGTGGATCAGGGAATCTTTTAAGCTAAATAATGTGGCAAAAATGCTTTAAATAAATACATTTCCCCTGGCTTCTCCCATTTCTCTTGATCCTTTTGTTGTCTTCCTTGCACTGAAATTAAGATTATTAGTTCCTTGGCAACAAATATTTGCAATTGCTAGATTTGTTATAAAAATACACAATGGTCCAATTCACATGTAGTACTAAGGCAAACCATGGTTTAGTATGAATGAGCAAACATGAGGGTTCACATTACCTAGGGCTTAGCCATGGTTTGACATAGCAGTACATCTGAACGTGGGCTCATGATCTGTCACTCCAGACAAGCCACATGCTATAACCAAGCCTTATTCTACCAGCGCTATCTTCCGAAACCCACCCTCGAGGAGAGACCAGAGCCACCAAGTCATACGTAGCAAGGCACTCTAGAATAATACTGAAAGATCCAGACAAATCAACAGGGTCATACTCATGCAGTCTGTTTCCCACTGAAGATCATCCACCACTAGGGCATTCCCACCTCCCACATATCATAAGGGGCTTAACGTGCATCGGCCAAAAGTTGTTCCAGTTCTCAAACCTGCCAAATTATATTTATCCTGTCCTTCCTCTGAAGAACTTGGGTGGCAGTGAGACATATACATGGCTCTGTTCCTCCCTCCCTTTTATCCTCGCAAGCCCCAGTTCACTATGCAGGCTTGGGTCTCCATTCTGGTCTGAAACCACACTGGTGATCAAAGTAGAATACATCACAGAAACAGAAGAGAAAATACACCAACCGAATAAGTCTCTGCATTCTGTAGTTTTGACCTTGATCTCCCACTCATCTCCCCATCCCCTATGCATTTTCTCTTGTCGCTGGTGCATTAGTATCAGGTCCAACATCTTTTTAGATGTTCTTAACTGTTAGGTTCTTATTTAACCTAAGGCAAGCTTATTCACTTTGTAGGCCCAGGAAAATGAAAGTAATCATAAGAACAAGCTAGAGGGTGGTGTTTTAGCTGCAATCCATGGTATCTGGAGACAATATGTATCTCTGTCGTTACCAGTTCCTACATACTCACTTTTACATTTTTCAGGGAAGCTTTTATTTGTTTTTATTTAATTTTTAACTGTTTTATCACTTCTGTGTTGGCCTCCTCTTTGGGGAGGAAGAACAGGATGGGAATTTAATAAATAGATAATGTCGCCATGTAGTCTTTGATTAACCACATCTTTATCCTTTGAACCATAACAGGTTAAAAATAATGATGATGATGGAGAAAAGGCAGTTGCGATCATCTTTTAAGCTGCGCTGTAGGATTCGACAAAAGCACGGATGTCACTTTAAAGCCAACTGAAGCCCTGTTCTGCTCATTCATCTCCCCTTCTCTCCCCTTTCCTTCCGTACTTAGAGGCAGATCAGATTAATTTTAGTGCCGTCGAAAATCATGCAAATATAGTTGAGAAAAGAGGCATTTAATGCTTTATGGCTCTTGCACACAACACAAATAGCACCTCCAGTGCTAACTCGGCTAAGTGCTTTTAGTGTTATTCCACTATACAGTACATCACAATGTTAATTTTCCACATTACTTTATTCCCTCTCTTGCCTATATTTTACAAGAGAGAAAACAAACTGCTTGTAATTACATTGCATGCCAGGACAAATTAAGTAAACACGCA
The DNA here is from genome assembly GCA_034641385.1 of Darevskia mixta. Lineage (NCBI taxonomy): Eukaryota > Metazoa > Chordata > Lepidosauria > Squamata > Lacertidae > Darevskia > Darevskia mixta. The sequence goes on from JAWWNH010000011.1 coordinate 17,568,734, forward strand.
TTTTTAATGCTTTTGGCTGTTAGGGTGAGAAACAAAGGGCTCGAGTTAAGGTCAATATTAGAGTTATGCAATTGCTTTGGGATACAAAAAGACAAATGCCGGTGATTGAACACTGGTAACATGGAAACTATCCATTCTTTGCAGCCTTGCCGAACTCTTGAAAATAACACCCTTCCTCTGCAACCAGGCCGTGGCTCTACTTTGTTTTCATTTTCCTTCAGAAAAGGAAAATACCAATACCAATAATAAATAATAAGAATAAACTAATGGGAAAATCTATTGTATCATTAGTGAGGTGATAAATCAGCAAAAGGTAAATTAGAGGACGGCTATCTGTGCTGCAGTCTACTGCCACAATGCAAAACGGTGAGAAAAGAAACCCTCCCGTTGCTCAGTGTGGCTGTCGGATGCTGATAAAGGTGAACTGCAACCAGGAGGGAGACCAAAGGCAATGGGATTGCTGATGCCCATATAAATCTGACTTTGCTAGATACGCAGTTGTGATGGGGGGAAAGAGCATGCCCTGGTGAGCTGATGGGTTTGGGTGTCCAAATCAAGGCACAACAAACACAATCCTCTGGATGTAAGGGCCATTTAGGTCGAGGCTAACAGACGTTTGCAGGATTGTAACCTAGATGCATTTTCCTCCTATGGAGGCCGTTTGCAGACTCTCCCATGTTAAGCGCCTCCTGCCCATGCATATCTAGCCTGCTGGAGAAGCAAGTTCTTCTCCCTGACGTGCTAGCTCTCTGTAAGTGGAGATTTCTTTAATACGCGGGGATTTCTTTAATATGGGCTGGGAATTCGTTCAAATGTGCCATTCCCCAGAAGGAATGGGAAGGAGCAGAGAATGCGCTCTCTTTTTGTGTAGTTGCATAGACCAGGGCTAGAGGCAATAAAATGGCCACTGTTGACAGTGGCAAAGAGGAGGGGGGGCCACTGACATCCCAAAAACCTGGCACCAGCATTGTCCTGTGTGTAACGATTCAGTTTACACCCATCAGACAAAAACAATGGAAGCACTGTAAAATGCATCTCACTGTGATACTTGTATTCACAATTTGCAAGTGGTACATTTTTAGCAAACCCAGGGGGTGGTCAGAAAGCACATGAGGCTACAGCTAAGCAGGCCTGGGTCTGGTCAGTGCCTGGGTGGGTTACTGCCTGGGAACCACATGCAGCCTTCCATGATGGAAGAAAGGAGGGACAGGAAAGTAAAGGGGCAGGGGAAGCAAATAAGCACACTGCTTTGATTTGTTTGTTTATTGCATTTTTATCCCACCTAGAAGCTCAAGTGAGCATCCATGGGTCTCCCCGCCCCTTCTCATTTCATCCCCACAACAACCCTGTGAAGTAGGTTAGACTGGTGGCACTGGCGGAGGAAGAGGGGGCGGGGGGAGCGCACTGCCCCCGACACCACGATCCCGGTGGGGTGCAATTGCAGCTGCCCTCCCCGCGCTGGGCACCACACCCCCGCAGGCGGTGCATCACACCCCCAGGACGCACACCACGCCCCTGCAGGCAGCATGCCACACCCCCAGGACACCCACCACGCCTCCTGGGACACACGCCAGCCACGCCCCTGCCTGATCTTCCACCCCCAGTGCCAGAGCATGAAGTTCCGCCACTGACTGACAGGCAGCAACTGGCCCAAGGTCACCCAGTAGGCTTCATTGCTGAGGGAGGATTTGACCTCTGGTTTCTCAGGTCCTGATACCGATACACCCAAATAATCAAACTTCTGCCCTGCTTTCTCCCACTGTGTTACCCCTTTGACACAGTTTTCTGCCTTAATGATCCTTCAAGCTGATCTAGGAACATGCATCTATGAAGGTGCACATGCATTTCCTGCAGCTTTATCACTCATTCAGACTGCAGTCCTAATACCCACTTGCCTGGGAGTAAGCCGCATTGGACTCAGTGGGACTTGCTTCCAAGTAAGCATGCATAGGCCTGCACTGCTGGCTTCCTCCATCCCTTTCCTGAAGCATTCAGGAAGTGTCTGCCACAAGCTGCTGGGGCTATGGCTGCGCAGAATAAGCAAACAGGACATCTGCAGCACTTTTCTGCTTGACTAATTTCCAGAATGGAAAAGCTCTGTTTTTGAGAATCAAAGGTTCATAAAGGGCTTGTAAAAGTTTAGTGAATGAGGCTCATAACCTATTGATCCCCTTGTATTCAATCCAATTCACTTGAGTCGGGGCATGCGGTAAATAATGACGAGCCCCCGACATTATGAGGATCTCTCTGTCCTCATGTGTACGGCATGCCGCTTGTATCCTCTTATAATGATAATGTTGCTGATTTACTGAGGCTCCCCAAGTTAAGTTATTAATTAGAAGATGCATTACCTACTGCAAAACATTGCACCGGCTGAGCTATCGCTGCCCAACGACCTCTGAAAGACAAAAGGTTCCATTTTACAAAATCTAGTTAACATATCAAAGAGCAGTAAATGTGCAAATTGCTGTCATAAGGCACCCTTTATTGCTTTTCCTTTTCAGAATGGGGCGCCCCTCCCCCCCACGCTCTCGATTCAAGCCCTTTTGACAAGGTTACTCATTGGAAAGAAGAGCAGCCTATTTTATGCTCTTCAGATGTTTACCTTCTGTAAAAGACACTTCAAAGAATGCTTATGGGACTCTCCCATCACCCAGCAAACACTTTAAACCCATTGTTGTGATGGATGGATCCTTCCTGCAGATTTAATAAATATAAGCAGAAGCCAGATCTGTTTTTTTCCCAAGGCCAGCTGTCTGCACAATAGGCAAATAGCTCACGGGTGGCCTACGTGGACAGGCAGAGAGAGAAAGAGAAAGAGAGAGAGAGAGAGAGGCTGACTAAATAACTGTTTAATGCTTTCTTGCTTTCTGTCTCTGCCGAGTTAGTGCTGTTACTGCTAGTCCAATACTTAATTATTATTTTTCTGCCAAGCTGGATGGATCCTCAGCACCCCATACAAAATGTTCACAATCCAGGCCAGTTCTTATGCTACAGCAGATCATTTCTGCACATACAGGTGGTTGGATTTCCCAGCGGTGACTTGGCAGTGGATGTACAATCATATGGGAAGCCAGTAGCTACTCTCTGCATGGAAGAAACAATTTGACCATGCTCTTCATCTGCCAGATTCCGGCTGGTTAGGGGTGTGTGGCAAAATTATCTTCACACACTAAAACCCATTTACTGGAAAAAAAATTGTCCCATGCACACAGAATAACATCTATATCAGGTAGATCATGATCTACTGGTAGATTGCATGGTAGATCGCAGTAGGTCCATGGTAGATCGCAGTAGATCTCCCCTCCACACACAATTTAAAAAAAAAAAGCTTAACAGCTTTGGCTTCCTAAGAAAAGCTCAACTTTGGTAGATCACTGCCAGTTTTTTTATAGGGGGAGTAGATCTCAGTCTCTTCAAAGTTGGACATGCCTGATCTATATAAATCTGTCCAACAATCTGGCCCGGAATGGTCTCATTGGTAGACTGACCAGTCCTTTGTGTTCTTGTAACAGTTATGAGATGGTTAGCTCAACTTGAATGTTATAACTTCCATGTTATGATGGGATAGAAGTTATCAGATGGATGACTCAACTTCCATGGGAAAAGCAAGACATACTCTATAGCATGTATTAGGAAAACAAACATATGGGTTGGATCCAGGCTATGTTGGTTGCACTTTATGGTCTAGATTCATTAAAATCTGTTGGATTTAAGACAGTTGTGACTGGCATAGATGGAGCCCTTGGTTCTGGGGTCTCTGAGATGAACAAAGATGCCTTCAATCCAGCAGATTTAAGCTGCCTTCATCCTGTTCCATCTCACCCCTCACCATGTACCATTTCAGAGCCTAACAGTGGCTACTTCAGACAAAGGAATGTATGGAGAGCTATCTGGTGGCATTGTGAGCAGTTGTAATGGTCTCTGTGGAGGGATAGAGTCACCTCCCAACAACCATGTCACTGTGGATCACCTGGATGGGGCTGAAGCAGGACTGTGCACTGGTGAGATTGGAGTGCACAAACATGGCCAAGAGTGCTGGGCTGGCTTCTCCAGTGGATCCACACAGATCCAACTTCATCAACTGCCCCAGACCAGACCAGATGTGTCAAGGTAAGCTGCCGCAATGCCAACAACCAGAGGGTGGCTCCACCCTGCCACATGGACTACTATTGGCAGCCGCTCCTGCAGCCTCCAAAAGAGAAGCGCCTCTGCTCCTTCCTACTGTCCTCCAGCCAGAAAAGATGGGGGTTAGGATCGCTCTGCCCATCCAGCTCCAACCCACTGCCTTTTCCATTTGAGCACTATATACCAATGGCAGAATTGTAAGGATTTGGCTGTATTTTTTATTTTTTGCTAAACGGTTAAGCCATCATAGAAAAAGCTGGGCATCTGTAGCTGCCACCTGCATGGTGGGTGGGCTCAGCCAGATAGGTCCTTCCCAGCCTATCGGCCACTGCTTGTCTAGGGGTTCCCACACAGTGTAAAGCCCTCTTTTCTTCTCGCACACAAGTTCCTTTAAATCAACTGACAGAATTTTAGGAAAGTAGATGATGTCATTCACAGCTGCGTACTTGAAAGGACAGCTTTGAAATACTTAATTGACAATAAGGTTTTGTATTAAATTCCGCAGGTACTTGAACATAAGTCTTATTGAAACCTATTCATTATTAATGGTATCTTAATTGGTTTACCCTTTGCTAAATTTAATGGGACTGTCATAAAGATCCAAAGAGCTTGCATCGATCGGCACAAAAGATATAGCAGTGGGCAGTGCCTTTTGGATATATTTTCCCACCTTTTCCTGCAGATTTACACTACAATAATGCAAGTGGAAGGGTATGAAAATTCTTAATAGAAGGAACCAACTCGGTGTCCATAGGGACCTTCACTTGAACCTTAGAATGATGAGAAATGTGTGCATTTATGTGTATGTAGTGCGAAATAAGTTACAGGAATATCATTGCATGGGCAATGGAGTTCCCAAGGCCTGAAGTCATTTGTGTGGACTGGTGTAGCCGACAGGGTGAACTCCAGCTCCCATAATGTCTGAGCACTGGCCATGCTGACTGAGGTTGATGGGCTAACTTATAGAGGGTGTCACACTGGTTGCTCCTGATGTAGGCAATTCCATAGACCTTACTGTAGAAATCATGGTTCACATAGGTCTTAATAGCAGTTGTCAGTGTGTATGCATGATAAGATATGATAATTTCCTTATTGTCATTGCACAAGTACAAGCACAACGCTATACAAGTGCAACGAAATTGCATGCCATCCCGTAAAAACCAAAAAGAAAAAGAAAAAACAGCACACAAAACACACACACACACCAAAAAAAGCCACACATGCACACACACACACCAAAAAAAAGCCACACATGCACACACACGCACACACACCCATCACAGCTCTCCAATGTCATATTATCTGGTTACAGCATTTAAGATTGTTATAGCTCTTGGGTTATATGATGAATTACTGAAAGGTTTCACATGCTACAGATGTACATGGGAACTTAAAAATATAATAGGCTGCCTTTTACTGAGTCAGACCATTGGCTTAAGTGTGCCTACGCTGACTAGCAGCAGCTCTCTATGGTTTCAGGCAGGAACTTTCCCGAACCCTACCTGGGGGTTAGATCTGGGACCTTCTGCACACAAAGCATATGCTCTACCACATATAGAACTATGGCTTATTTAGCCCACATGCAATAGAAAGAGGAATCACAATAACAATAATAGCACATAAGCGCTTGTTGAATTTTTCAACTTTCAAATTCCAAAAATGAAGGGTGCTAAAAGGTTGCAACATGACTTGGGAATTCAAAAGATATTTTGGTTAAATTAATATAATCTGGCTTTGCTTTGTAGGTAAAGTGTGTGTAAAATTGCACGGAAATCATTAAAAATGATTACCAAGTTTTTACAGTTGCATCATATTATTATTATTATTATTATTATTAATCATTACCTGACATTCTCAGAAGGTTAAATTAAAATTCATTGGTTTTCTGAAAGCAGTATATGTGGTTTGTCATCAGACTTATCAAGCTAAATGTCCAGTAATAAAAATAATAGCAGATTTGAATTCCACACACCCAAAAACATATTTCAAGATGAAGAAATTGTGTTTCATCCCCTAAAATGACACGCCTTAATGAAACATGAAGATACGCTGCCCGTACTGGTCCACATAATGTCCCACACACAATATGATCATATCTGTTTGATCATCTCATGCTCTCCTATTGAAGAATGCATGAGACAAATGCCATCCACGTAAGAAGTCTTTGTCAAAGTCACGGGTGGAGGGGGCTCTCTGTTCTGCTGATGGCTTATTAATGAGAATTGCAAAGACAGCTTTAAACATATTTGGTAACAGACCTTACTCCCTGTCATTCTCTGCCTTCTCCTCTCCATCCCTCAGCTTCCTCTACGGCTGATGACAATTAAATCTATGGATGTAAAGAACTACCTCACACCACTCTGCTGTAATTATAACTTTGCTGCTGACTTCCAGATCTGACAGGCTCCATCTTGTCTGCCCCTTGATGCTGTGGCTTTTATTTACAACCTCAATAACATCTCAAAGAAAATGAATGGCAACGATGCCAGGGATCACTGATGGATATATTACGAAATGGTAGTAGGAGCAAATATTGAAAGACACAAGGGGTAAAAAGTTGACTAATAGGCATTTATGTAAATTTTACCGCCATGGACTCTAGAGAAGTGTTGTTCTTTGCTGATGAAACTTTGAAATACACCAGGGTAGCTTTCCAACACTGATATAAACTTTTGTATCTATCTATCTTGCTAAACTTCTCTCATGAAATTGATGGGCCTGGTATCTGTGTGAACATGTATGCACACCCACACAGGTGCATTTCTCATAATATAAACATATTTGAATGCAATAATCTATTATTTTTGCCAGAAAGCTCCCCACAATGAAATGCAATTTTTGCATATTGTTTTCGCAACTATAAACATTTTTGTATACATTCTTTGGCTGGAGAAAGTCGTTGCAAAATTCTGAAAAGTGAGAATTCGAAGCAGAGCTGTGTTTTGGCTTGGGCATTAGTTCACAAAGGAAATAATGTGAACCAAATGGTTTCACACACACACACACACACACACACACACACACACCTTGTCCCTGTCCCTGAGCTTTGAAGATGCTTTGCTGAAGCTAGTTGGAATAGGGAGTCCAAAACCATCTGGAGGACCACCAGTTCGCCTTTGGTGCAGGCCAACTTTGGTTTCCTTCTGGGTAAAGAGGTTAAATAGAAACGGAGTACATATAAATAATTAGATAACAGTGAAATCCTATGAATGCCTGCTCAGAAGTCCCAATGTGTTTAATAGGACTAGGGTCAAATTTGCACTACACATTTAAAGCAGCACTATGTCATGGCTTCACTCAAAGAATCCTGGGAACTATAGTCTGTTAAGGGTGCTGAGAGTGGTGAAGAGACCCCTGTTCCCCTGACAGAGCCACAATTTCCACAATTTCCAGAGGGAACTCTGGGAATTGTAGCTTTGTTGGGGGGGATCTCTTAACAGCTCTCAGCACCCTTACCCTTAACAGTTCACAGCTCCCAGGATTCTATGTGGAAAGCCATGACTATTTAAAGCAAAGTTTCCCAAACTTGGGTCTCCAGCTGTTTTGGACTACAATTCCCATAATCCCTGACCACTGGTCCTGCTAGCTAGGGATGATGGGAGTTGTAGTCCAAAAACAGCTGGATTATATAATAGTATTTTAAATGTACCGTGCAGGTGTGGCCTTACTCCTCAGCAGGGCTTTTTTCAGGAGGTACTCAGGGGTATGCAGTACCGGCACCTCTTTTTGTTGTTTTTAAGAAGTGTGGCACTCACTATAAAAAATTCATGGTGAATACCGGCACCTATTTTTCTAGGGAAAAAAGCACTGCTCCTCGGTAAGCTTGTATAGGATTGTAGCCTAAATTGGCAGGAGTAGATGGGTCAGTAGTGAAAGACGTGTTTGTCCAGCAATGTGTCAACTAGCAGACATTTGGCATACGTCAGGAAAATTCCTGGCATGTCCTGTTTTTTGGGTGTAAAAATGGCGTCAGGGGGAATTGTGTCAAATTGGCAAAATGGCAGGAGGAAACCCAGAAGTATGGCAATGTGACGGAAAAAGCAGCAGAAACAGCTCAAAAATCTTATTTTGGGGTTAGGTTCCCCCCCCCCCAAAAAATAAAAGCTCAATAACTTTGCGGGTGTCAGAAATTTTACTTTTTGAAAGATGGCAGCCCTAAACTAGCAGCAAAAAGGACGCGGGTGGCACTGTGGGTTAAACCACAGAGCCTAGGACTTGTCGATCAGAAGGTCGGCGGTTCGAATCCCCACAACGGGGTGAGCTCCCGTTGCTCAGTCCCTGCTCCTGCCAACCTAGCAGTTCGAAAGCACGTCAAAGTGCAAGTAGATAAATAGGTACCGCTCCAACGGGAAGGTAAACGGCGTTTCCGTGCGCTGCTCTGGTTCGCCAGAAGCGGCTTTGTCATGCTGGCCACATGATCCGGAAGCTGTACACTGGCTCCCTCGGCTAGTAAAGCAAGATGAGCACTGCAACCCCAGAGTCATCCACAACTGGACCTAATGGTCAGGGGTGCCTTTACCTTTAAACTAGCAGCAGGAAAAAAAGTGATCTGAGGTAGGGATGCCACTTGACAACAACAAAAGAAAGCAGCAGACATTTGTAAATGTGCTAATGCATGTGTGCTGGAGGCAGCAGCCTTCAAACAAGTCAGAACTGTGGTGCATTTCTGAGTAGGGTTGCCCACTGGAGTGGGGCCCAATGTCTTCCCCTCCCAACTTTTGCCTTTTCTCATAAAAGTGCCGGCGGGTTTTGTTTTGTTTTTGAAGGCAAAGCTCATGAAAAGCAACTCTTGCTCAGATTTTGGAAATTGATTAATGATTAAACATATTTAGATTGGTCCCTTGCAAAGTAGTAAAGATTTGCTGATGACACAGATGCATTCTTGAGGGAAATGGATGTTAATTGCTGTCTAGACATTTTATTACTACAGTGGGGTACTGGCCATTGACCATCTCTCTCATTCTTCTTCTCCTTTTCTCCCCCACCCCCACCCCGCTTCTTTTTAACACATTAGGTCAGGCTAAATTGTTTGTTTGTTTTTGCAGAGATAACAATATGGTTTCAGGGTGGTATGTAACTGAGAACGCTGAGATTCCAATCTCAATTGTTCCAAGAGAAATTCAACAGGCAGGTTTCCACATGATACTGCATTTATTTTATGCAACCCAAATCCCCCAAGGCTTGTAAAATATAAACTATATCATATATAAACAATAAATCTATTATCATTTTTTTTGAATGGATTCTGTCTGCTACACAATGTGTGCATTTGATGAGTGGCTGGCTGGCATTTTCTCTCTCACACACCGAGTCAATGTTTTATTGTATAGTGAGGAAATGTTGTCAGCTCATGGAATAAAACAGTTCACTGCAAAATTTCGGGGCTGTGTACAATCCTCTTTTTAAGACTTGTTGTCACTTATCCAAATGGTACGAACCATTGAGAGGGGAAATCATCGTGGATAGTGATAGGGAAATTTCCGAATGGGGGACTGGACCTGCTTTATTAAAGTCCCAGACCCCGAAACACGAGGCGATGACCTCAAGGAAACCCCCTTCTTAACTCCTGCCCCACACTATGTTGCACAAGCATGTACATAAAGCCCTCGCGATAAAGGGTTTCCCCCCTCCCTGCGCCCCTCTCCCCGTTCAGCCCGTAACCGGGACTATAAGCGCTCTATGTCCCTTTAAAACCCCGTTTTCCGTCCCGGTCTACTGCTGTCAAAAGCGCCATTCTCCCTCTTTATTTCTTGTTTCGTCCCGGGCAACCTCCATTACTCGTTATGGCCAATGCTTTCCTATGGGTGCGTCTTGGCCAATCAAAACCATGCATTTCCTCTGCAGAGCTGAGCTCAATCAGAACTCTGTGCACGCTCCAGTGACCACTAACAAGGTGTTGACAGCTCCTTATCAGCCCTTGCTGGGAGAACAAAGGTGATTCGATCAGGAACGGATAGTTATTAATTAAATATTGATACATTGTAACAAAACGGAGTCTAGGCTCGGAAATGTCCCTTTAAACTTTATTTCTTCCACCAGCCAAGCCGCGAATCTTTAGAAAATCATAGTAAATCACTGCCTTAACGGATTTCCTTCATCCTGGTCTCGTTTTAAAGCTTATGAGGAGGGCTTCCAAGCCCCTCGATTCCCGCCATTGCCCAAGCCTCAGGAATTGACTTCTGAGGCCTTTTGTCACCCGCCATTGGTCAATGGGCAAAGGGGAACTTCTTTCCAAAACCCTCCATAATCCTTTAAGCGAGAGGGCACGTACGCAGACCTAGGGCCTCAGGAAATGCCACACCTGGGTAATCCTTTCCAAGTACCCATCCTCGAGTTTCCTAGGCGACAGACGGCCCCAAGATGCTTCTCATTGTTCTTCCCCGGTTGCCACTCAAAATGTATATTTGACCCACCCAAGAGCCATTTACTTGTTCCTGTGACCCATCACCTGTATGCTAAACTTGTTTACCTGTATGTTAATTTTCTTGTACCCTCCTACTCTCCACCCCTTCTTGACGTTTTGCTTATGTATTAGTGATGTAGTTGTGATGTATGGTGAACTGTATTCTGGGATCTCGCGGGAATCTTTAAAAATGACTGTCGCCCTTTGTTCGGGGTTCGGATTCATCGGAACCTGTTGCGCAATAAACTCCTTTGCTTTTGCTCCAACATCTGGCTGTTCTCCTTTGATCTCCGCTGCGAACCACGGGCTTCTCTCGTAGGACCGGGACCTGAGCAACCTCTGACCCGGGAATTTCCGTAACAGTCTGGTGCCGAAACCCGGGACCTGCGGTACTCCCGTGTTGGCCGGGGACCCAAGAAGCCTTCAGCCGGCACCAGGACTCTTTCTCCTGGGAAGGCAGATCGGACCCCTGGCCATCCTCCGGGCGGTAATTGCAGGTCTCAGGGGGAGCCAACCAGGGAGCAAAGGCAAAGTCCAGCCGGCTTCGTCTTCAACGATCCAGGGGATCGCGGTAGAAGACGCGTGAGTATAAAAGGAAAATCCAGTGCACTGGTGATTGTGGGTGGCGGGTGGTAAAACTTGGCAACCGTTTCTACTCTCAGCTATCATTTTCCAACCTTTCTCTTGGTCTGTCCCGTAGACCACTGCTCAACTCAAGGAGGGGAGTTCTGAGCCCTATTTCTTTTCTCAAATCTCCGGTCAGCCGCCCCGTCGGCCGGTCCGATGAACGCAAGGGGTCGGAGCTCTCTTTCGTACATCTACTCCGGTAGATGGACTTCCTGCACTATCTTGACCTCAGCCGCACTGGTCGGGTCATGTCACGCTAGTCGTGCATGAACTCGCTTCCAAACGCAAGGGAGGTTTTCTGGATCGAAGGTCTATCAAGGGTTCACCCGATCTGGCACCGCTTGTCGCGGGCGTCCAGTAGGGCCCCTCTTTTGAGCCATTGACTATAGGCAGGGGGTTGCCAAGTGGGATACTTGACTGGGGTGGGTAACGGGAGGTTTAACGAAGTAAGGAAAAGGAAAGGAAAGAGAGCTCTGGAAAAAGGAAGTGAAGGGAGTCTGGGGAAGGACCAGACTGTAGAATAGTTGCTCTTGATCAGCCGCCCCTCTGGCCAGTGAACGCAAGGGACAAGGGTTTAGCTAATACTGCCCTTGATCAGCCGCCCCTCTGGCCAGTGAACGCAAGGGACAAGGGCTTTAGGTAGATAGGGAATCCTGCTCTTGATCAGCCGCCCCTCTGACCAGAGAACGCAAGGGACAAGGGTTTAGCTAATACTGCCCTTGATCAGCCGCCCCTCTGACCAGAGAACGCAAGGGACAAGAGCCTAGTTAGATAGGGACATCGTATAGGTATTTTAATAAGGACCCCTCTTTTATTTTCCCTCCTGTGTGTGTGCTGAAACCCCCCCCCTTTTTTTTTCCCGTCCTCTCTCTTAAAACCCAGGTTCCTCTAACATCCAAGGAACGATGGGTGCCAAAGCTTCGAAGCTTGATCGAGCTCCATCTGGGAAGAAGGCTTCACGGAAGCCTTCTCAAACCCAGCCGGACCCCGATTCTCCTCTTCAATTTGTATTAGACCATTGGAAGAAAATTCAGGGACACGAGTCTCTGTCCAGGCAGAAATTGCAGGACCTTTGTAGAGATTCCTGGCCATTAATTACTGCTAGAGCAACACCTGAACTCCGCTGGCCACCGGAGGGCTCCTTTAACCAGGATCGATTAAATACACTAAAGAAGCACTTAATGGAGAAGAAGCCTCGTCAATTGGACTATCTAAACGCTTTTAGGACGGTGTTCCAGGTCCTTGTGACCTTAAAGACTGCCCCAGTGCTGCAAATGCCCATAAGCAAGCCTCCTAGAAAAATCCCCAAGGAAAGTCCTGTGCCACCCCCATATGAGGACCCCTCGGATGATGACCTCCCTATCCAGAATAATTCACAAGGGCCAGGGAGCGACTCAGCACCCCGACTAGCCGCCACAGTTAACACTCAGAGAGGTGGCGTAAACCAGCGGGTGACCGTTTCCACCCAAATGCCTCTCCGGGCTTTCCCAATACCACCAGTGGAACCAGATGGGGCTCCCCGCATGGTTTATACCCACCAGCCCTTCCGTACAGCAGACCTGATGAACTGGACAAATCAGATGCCCTCTCTCCGAGACAATCCAGACCTGTGCCATCGACAGATGAGCACTATTTTTTCCACACACACACCCTCCTGGGTAGACGTCCATACGCTTCTAAACACCCTCTTTAACGAGGCGGACAAAACGGACATTTTAGCTAAGGCGGAAGAGGCATTAAATTCCCCTAACTACCAGGACAATAGACCAAATGGGGTGGAAGCAGTGACTGCCCAAAACCTCCGGATTGAACCCGAACCAGCTTGGGATAATAATACCGCTGGCGGGGTCTGGAGCCTAAACCTGTTTAAAAGGGCCATCCTAGATGGAATCAAAGCCGCCGGCCAACGCTCGGTGAGCTGGATCAAGGTCCAGACTGTCGTCCAAGGACCCAATGAACACCCCTCTGACTATTACACCAGACTAATCACAGCTATAAAAACATGGGGAGGGATAGACCCGGAAAACCCAGCCCATGCTGTAATAGTCAAGGGTTTCTTTAAAGACCAAGCCACCTCAGACATTCGCAAAGCCCTCAATCTCCAAGTTGGTTATGATGGGAAAAGCTTTAGCGAGATCCTCTCCATTGCTAAATCCATCTTTAATAACCGGGACGAAAGGAAGATGAGGGATCTCCAATGGGAAGAGGAGCAGGTCCTTGCCCTTAGCATAGAGTCTCCGCCACATCAGGGCATGGGCTTGGGAAGCGGAAGAGGAAGAGGGGGCTGCTACCACTGCCAGGAAGAAGGACACATAAGGAGATTTTGTCCCTATCTACATGCAGACTCTGGTTGGGGCCCTGAATCAAAATCTCCTTACGAGGGAGGCATGTACTACGCCTCCACCTACCCTTTTGAAAACCAAGGACTTGGGCTCCAACACCAGATGCCACAACACCAGAGCACCCCGGACCCTCCTGCACCCCAGGGGCAGTGGCCACCCCTGTAAAAAAAAAAAAAAAAAAAATTTTCTAGCCACAGGGACAACTTAAAATTACTCAACCCCCCCCCCCCCGGACAGTCTTGAATAGAAGGGGAGAGGACTATGCTTTTCGTACAACCCCTTCCGCCCCAGACACTTTAATTAACCAGGATCGGGCCCAACAGACCGGACCAGATCGGGGCCACAGGATCGGGCCCAACAGACCGGACCAGATCGGGGCCGCAGGATCGGGCCCAACAGACCGGACCAGATCGGGGCCGCAGGATCGGGCCCAACAGACCGGACCAGATCGGGGCCACAGGATCGGGCCCAACAGACCGGACCAGATCGGGGCCACAGGATCGGGCCCAACAGACTGGACCTGTCACCGCAGCCGCCAACTGGGCATCGGAACTCCTTCCCGACGACATCGAGCTTCGCCTCGCCGCCTTTGACAGCTCGCTTTGACAGCTCGCCGCCTTTGACAGCTAGCCTGACAGCTCGCTTTGAGAGCTCGCCGCTTTGACAGCTAGCCGCCTTTGACAGCTAGCCTGACAGCTCGCTTTGAGAGCTCGCCGCTTTGACAGCTAGCCGCCTTTGACGGCTAGCCTGACAGCTCGCTTTGAGAGCTCGCCGCTTTGACAGCTAGCCGCCTTTGACAGCTAGCCTGACAGCTCGCTTTGAGAGCTCGCCGCTTTGACAGCTAGCCGCCTTTGACAACTCTCTCTTGACAGCTCGCTACCTTGACAGCTCTCCGACTTCCCCTCGGACTTCGCACCACCAGACCCGTCTTTGTTGGACAGTTTTGCTTCCGGCAGAATGGACTCCAGCCTTGCGGGACTCCGGTGGATCTTTACCCATCTTACGTACCGCTGGATTAGTTTCTCCATGTCAGGATCCTATTGCATAGCCCACGCCGCAGACAACGCAACAAGGGAGAAGAGACTCTCTCGGACCCTACTGATCTGGAAGACATGGGTAAGAACACTATTTCCAGCCATTGACTTATGGGACTGGTCGTCCGATATGGGAGGGCCAAAACGATTGGTTAAATGTATTGTTTTACTCGTTTTATCATGCTGTTATGCATTTTAGTATTTTACTGTATATTGTTGTGATCCTTGCTGGGAATATGCAATCACGGAACTTTAAGGGGTGCGGAGAGAAGGATTTGCGGTTCTTCGAACCTGATGCAAATCTTATCTCCGAATGGGGGAGATGATAGGGAAATTTCCGAATGGGGGACTGGACCTGCTTTATTAAAGTCCCAGACCCCGAAACACGAGGCGATGACCTCAAGGAAACCCCCTTCTTAACTCCTGCCCCACACTATGTTGCACAAGCATGTACATAAAGCCCTCGCGATAAAGGGTTTCCCCCCTCCCTGCGCCCCTCTCCCCGTTCAGCCCGTAACCGGGACTATAAGCGCTCTATGTCCCTTTAAAACCCCGTTTTCCGTCCCGGTCTACTGCTGTCAAAAGCGCCATTCTCCCTCTTTATTTCTTGTTTCGTCCCGGGCAACCTCCATTACTCGTTATGGCCAATGCTTTCCTATGGGTGCGTCTTGGCCAATCAAAACCATGCATTTCCTCTGCAGAGCTGAGCTCAATCAGAACTCTGTGCACGCTCCAGTGACCACTAACAAGGTGTTGACAGCTCCTTATCAGCCCTTGCTGGGAGAACAAAGGTGATTCGATCAGGAACGGATAGTTATTAATTAAATATTGATACATTGTAACAAAACGGAGTCTAGGCTCGGAAATGTCCCTTTAAACTTTATTTCTTCCACCAGCCAAGCCGCGAATCTTTAGAAAATCATAGTAAATCACTGCCTTAACGGATTTCCTTCATCCTGGTCTCGTTTTAAAGCTTATGAGGAGGGCTTCCAAGCCCCTCGATTCCCGCCATTGCCCAAGCCTCAGGAATTGACTTCTGAGGCCTTTTGTCACCCGCCATTGGTCAATGGGCAAAGGGGAACTTCTTTCCAAAACCCTCCATAATCCTTTAAGCGAGAGGGCACGTACGCAGACCTAGGGCCTCAGGAAATGCCACACCTGGGTAATCCTTTCCAAGTACCCATCCTCGAGTTTCCTAGGCGACAGACGGCCCCAAGATGCTTCTCATTGTTCTTCCCCGGTTGCCACTCAAAATGTATATTTGACCCACCCAAGAGCCATTTACTTGTTCCTGTGACCCATCACCTGTATGCTAAACTTGTTTACCTGTATGTTAATTTTCTTGTACCCTCCTACTCTCCACCCCTTCTTGACGTTTTGCTTATGTATTAGTGATGTAGTTGTGATGTATGGTGAACTGTATTCTGGGATCTCGCGGGAATCTTTAAAAATGACTGTCGCCCTTTGTTCGGGGTTCGGATTCATCGGAACCTGTTGCGCAATAAACTCCTTTGCTTTTGCTCCAACATCTGGCTGTTCTCCTTTGATCTCCGCTGCGAACCACGGGCTTCTCTCGTAGGACCGGGACCTGAGCAACCTCTGACCCGGGAATTTCCGTAACAATAGTAAAGCACATTCTTTTTCTTGACTTGTCCTTGGTTTAATGTGAGCACTGGGAAACGCCAGCAGAGCAAGCAAAAGATCCTAGGTTCAATCCCTGGCATCTCCAGGTAGGGTTGGGGGAAACCCCTGTTTGAAACCCTGAACAGCTGTTGCCAGTTAGTACAGACATTACTGAGCTAGATTGGTAGTGACCTGACTGAGGCTGCTGGCTGTGCTCCAAAACTGGAACAGGAGGTCATTAACTTTGGAGTATTTATACCGTTATGAAAATGAAAAATGTATATTATATAAAAATGTGCAAAAATGCCTATGTGTAAATCCTGTTCGGCATGCATGTGGACAGGTCCACCCTGCTACACGTGTGCCTAGCAGTAATGACAAAAAGCCCCACACCTTGCTGTTTTCAGCTTCGTGATATTTCAAAACTCCATTCATTGCTTTCCAGTGATCTGCTAAAATATTCGTCCACTCCTTTCTTCTTTCTAGATACAATTGGTGTGAGGGTCTTCTTTCTGGCCTGCCCATTTCTCACCTGTCTTCTGCCCTGAAATCTACTACTTGCTTTGTTTTGTGCGCAATGCTTTTATCAGAACTGCACAGTATAATGTTCTTTTAATTGGCTTCCCTTCACTCATTGCATTCTTCTTTTTTTCTCGTTCTCTCGCTGCATGTGATTTTCTTTCTCTTCTCCCTCTTTTTGATCCTGCACGTTCCTCTTCACAAATTTAACTTAACTGGGTTTCATCTTTATTTTGGCAACTCTGTCTTTTCCCCACATGTGGTACCGTATCTTTAGGATGCCACTGGATATTTGGTGTGCATAGGGACCACCAACCTTTGGGGGCCCATGGCCACATTTGCAGACTGGAGAAACTGTTGCAGGCACCATACGTGCACGACAACCCAGCATACATCACATCCTATTGTATTGACTACAGTAGGCTGCTTCCTTCAAACTTAATTTGCATGAGAGGGTGAGTTGATCTTGTACATGCCAGCAAAGACCTCTATGGGTACATGTGTCCCTGCAGTTACCACACTGGCAACCTTTGAAGTAACATATGGAGGCCTGCTTGTTTGTGCTTTTGCTACCTGATTCCCCACTTCCATTCTCTTTAAGCCTTGTTTATTATTCCCTGATTTTCCCATCTCATTGGACAGCAAGCCTGTTCTCAGAACCTGTCATGGTGGGTTTTGTTTTGCTTTTTACTTTGGCAAACATCCTAGATCTTTGAGGTGTGTCAGCTTGTTTTTGTTGGTTTGTTGTTGTTTTAACAAGCCACTATATCATGTTTTCTTGGTCATTTTTATGGGAACCAGGGAATCTCAAAGCAGAAAAGAAAAATGTTGCCATGAACTCCAAAGAATGACCACCAAAGCAAACTAGGAAGTATGGCGAAAACAAAGTGATCGAAATAACTTAAGAAGAAAAAATAGTGGCAAGCTGCTTAGAAGACTCAGAAGCAATATAAAAATGACTATTAATACATGCATAATAGGAGGAGCCGGGGGGGGGGGAGAGAAACAACAACAACCAAGATGCAATCATAAAAGAAAATCAGAATTTGGGTTCAGGAGACGAGCTACATAAATTTTACAATGTAACAAGAGAGTAAATGGAGAAATAGACAGGAAAGATGGCAAAAGGGAAAAGCAGATAATAAAAATGACAGGGAGAAGAGAAGGCCAATGCAGTCACCACTGGAGTATGACAGGGGGCTTGCCCAGTGGGGTGGACCCACAATGATAGTTTCCTACAGCAGTGTTATGGGCACACACAAAGCAGCAGCAAGGTCAGGACTGTGGGGACACACTGGTGGGAGTGCTGGACGTGCTCCAGCAGGGGCACAAGAACAGCCCTGACCTTGTCACCATCTTTGCCCCGTCCCTCCAGCTGAGTGGCAGTGATGTGGCTGCCAGGATGCTATAGCTGCGCCTCCATCCCATCAGGTAAGCCCCCATGACAGGTTGTGTGGGAAAATATCAAAAGGACCAAAGGAAAGGGCTTCGGGGGCCAACTTTCTCCAAATCCATAGGGGCTAAGGAAGTCTCTGTCAGAATGCCCTGGACAGCAGGGACCCTATTTTCCCCAGGCACCAGCCTCTAGGAAAAGATTGTTCTGGCTGAAGGGAATGAGCAGAAGGGCTCTTCCAGATGACCGGTCTATTGAACATTCATCCTGATTTGCATGCACAAAGCTTATGCCGTGGATAAATGATATCCACTCTTATTGAACAGCCATTCTGATTAGTTTGTTGTGGGGCAGTTCATCTTGCATCCATTCTGACTTGCTTATGGGATGTTTACACATCTTCCTACAAGTCATTCATTTATCCCACACCTGACAATGCATTTCCCCATCACTTTCCAACCTACAAAAAGTCTGTGTGCTTTTTGTTGTGCTTGAGAGACAGAGCACATATTAATCCACCTAAAGTTATGCTGTGCTCTTGGATCCCTCCAGCAAATACCAGTAGTCTAGAGTCACCCCAAGCATCTTCTCCTCCATCAAAGCAAACCCTTGCCAAGCAATTATGGGAGGGCCGTCATCACATCCTAAGTGGCCTCTGGTTGAAACCCTGGTCTCTTCAGCATCTCCCACCTACCACATTCTGTGGAAGTGTGAGGTGAAGAGACTCCACAGAAAGCTGGAGCCACAACCTAAGAACTACAATGGGGTAATTCATGAGTAGGGAGAGAGAGGGTAAAAAAAAAAATCTGCCTCCTATCTCCCTGCTACCAATTCCTTGGAACTATTCACTGTTCCTTTCTAAATGCAAGTCACTGGATCCTTAGTATTGTTCACTTTAATTTATGTAATGCTAATTAATCCATGATTCCCACTTCAGTCTGTTTCAAATATCACCCCCATCCGCACCCCAGAATCACATCTGAGTGGTTAGCATTCACTCGTCACCTCCTCAAACATAAAACAGGATGCCTGTTTCATTAAACAAGCCATGTCAAGATGGGTGAATAAACATGTTTTGACTGGAAAACACCTATATTTAGAGGAGTGGGGCAGGAAAGAATGATATTCCTTGGATTATCTATAAATTAAGGTTTCCTCCCTTGGCAGAGAAGGCTGCAGAGAGGAAGTCACTGTTTCAGGGCATTTGCACAGATGGTGACCACCTTCAGTCAACATTCTCATAAAAATTACTATGTACCTTTTTGCTCAATGTATACAGAAAGATATTAAAAAGTCACTGTGGAAGCCATGCTGAAGATAGGGGTGTGTGTGTGTGTGTGTGTGTGTGTGTGTGTGTGTGTGTGTGTAGAGCAAGAGACAGCTATCACACCCAATGGGTTGCAGGACCAAGCTTACCATGAAGAAACAGCTTCACAAAGCAGATTCTAGAGGTGGGACCATTTTCATGCTTCCATCCACATCTCACTGATTGATTATATATGGTAGAAAAAGCCTCCTGGCCAATATGAAACTGGGAGAACAAGGCACACATTTCCTTGGCATTTTGCTGCCTGAGGCAAAGATTTCTTCTCTTTGTCCTGGCAATAGGGCCAGCTCAATACAGTACATTTCTCTGCCTGAGGCAACAGAGAAGATTCCACCCCATCCCATTCTGTGTGCAGAAGATAACTAGATAAGCAGCTAGTTTTTACTTCATCACTGGTAGTGGGACAGCATCTTCCACTGCAGCTGAGTGGACCCTGCAGAGTCCCACTAGCTTAGGGGTGCAGCACACACAACTCTGATCTCCAGCAGAGGTCAGTGGCCAGGGGGATTCAAAGGAATGTGTAGGGCGGCCTGCTACTCTTACTTTTTCCATTCCTGCCACCTGAAGCAATTGCCTCATTCTACCAAATGCTAGGGCCAGCCCTGCCTGGCCGGTTGCTCCCCTGCTCTTTGGTAGGATGCAATTCACGTGGCAAGTAGGAGAGCTTTACCTGGACCACACTGCAGAGGAAGGCAGAGGAAATGAAGCCAATAGATGCAAGAAGATTTATTGACATATTTGTTATTAGATTTCCTGACACATTTTGAACATCTGTGATCTACCTTGGGGGAAGTTACTCAACATCTAATCAGTGACAGAACAGTTAAAACTGGCAATCTCTAGCATAAACTATACAATCCAGTATAATTCAGGCTGTATCTGCTTCCCCCATCATTCACCTAGCTCCAGACTGCTGCCTTCTCTGTATAATGTGAGAAAGCCTTTATGGCCACATGCGACAAAATAAATAATTTTCCATTTACGTGAAATTCAGGCCACATCTGCACTATACATTTAAGCAGTATGATACCACTTTAAACAGTTATGTTTATTCCTGCTATTTTAAAAGCAACATGTAAGGGAGAGGGGCACAGTGGATTTCTGCATAATATGAGGAGGTAGCTATGACGCATGGCTTAAATAGAAAAACGTGATATATTTTTTTAAAGGAATGACACCATACCCCACCCATCAACCCCAGAGAATGGACTGAAGACAAGTGCTAACCATGCATTCTGCATTTTTGCAGCTGTTAGCAGCATGCAGATCTGATCTGCAAGTTGATGGAGTTAAGAAGAAAAGAAGAGTTCTACAAAGGGGAAAAGTCCTGGGAACTATAGCTAGATAAGGGTGCTGAGAGGAGCACCATTCCCCTCAGAGAGCTACAATTTCCAGAGTAGCCCCCCCCCCAAAAAAGAGGGCTTGATTGTTAAATCACTCTAAAGGAATGCAAGGCAAGCCACATGGAATACATAGTACTGGTCTCTACCCCTTCACCAGTGCTGCCTCCTCCATTCCCCAAACATCTACCACCTGAAGCACCTGCCTCACTTTACCTGGGAAGTAAGGAAAAGTCACGTGTATGGGAACAGCATCCTCCACCCCACAAAAAATAGATTATAGATGCTGTTAGAGCTGACAAAACCAATCAATTGTTCCACACTGCAGGCAGGACTACACATCCATATGACTACATCCAGAAAGGCAATCCAGAAGCCACTTTCACATCTGGAGCACCCTTCTTGGATTAGAATCACAGACACAAAGAGCTGGAAGGGACTCAGAAGGAAAACTGGTCTAACTCCTTGCTCAGTGCAGGATCTGCAACTACAGCATCCAGTGGTTTGCGGTGCCCATCTAGGACTCAACTATACAGCTGCAAATGAAACGCTTTAAGTGTGTTTTAAGTGCAATATACAATTGTGACACTAGATGGTGATGGTGAGCCTTATGGAAAATTCAATGTATTTTTTTTATTAAAAAAAAAGCTTTAAAGAAAAAGCATTTTCAGAATTTTTTTTATATGTGTGTAGATTCCACCCTGGACTGGTTGGGCAGAAGGCAGGGAGTTCAACAGTAGGTGGCGCCAGAGCCAATGACAGACAGAAGCAACTAATTTTGTCCCTACCCTCCTCCCTGTAGAATTCTACAAAGGCAACACTGGGTTTAAGGAGGAGGGAACTGATAGCCAGTGCCACCGCCTGGGCAATTTGAACTTAGAAGGTAATGAGTGGGGGCTGGCTAAGGGCAGACTGAGCGTTCATAGCCAGAGTCGATGTGGTGGGAAGTTATGAAGTCAAGAAAATGAGTCAGGAGAAGAACAGGGAAACCCCTGTCAGTGATCTTGTCACTTGTTGGCAGGAGGAACGAAGGAGACAGGCTAGGTACTGAGGACCAATATGTGCAGCGCTGAAAGGGAACATGAGATGTTTTAATCTTCCAGCCTGGAAGAAATAGTTGAGGGATATCATTGCAGCAGCCAATAAGAAGAGAACAATAGGAAGATTTTCAGAAAATGGTAAATGGGGGTTTTTATTGCTGTCGTTGCCATCCATCAGACATGAGGAAGAATTTATATATATTCTGTCACTCTAGGTGAACTCTTGTTTAAGTTCACAGAACTGTAGTCTTGAAAGGAGATGCTGATGTTAAAGAATAATGGAGATGCATACGATTATTTATGGTGTAGTGAGCGTGAATACAGGGCGGAGGGAAGCTTTTCTCCCTCTCTCCTAACCCTAAAACTCAGTTCCATCCAATGAAGCTGAATGATGGAAGATTTGGGACAGACCAAAGTACTTCTTTATGCAGCAAATGGTTAAACTGGGCAACTGAGCCCCACAAGGTGTAACGATGGCCACCAACTTGGTTGGATGAAAATCAGTTAGAGGATAAGACAGGCAACCCCAAACTTGGCCCTCCAGATGTTTTGGGACTACAATTCCCATCAACCCTGACCACTGGTCCTGTTAGCTAGGGATGATGGGAGTTGTAGTCCCAAAACATCTGGAGGGCTGAGTTTGGGGATGCCTGGGATAAGATTATCAGTGGATACGAGCCACTATGGCTATGTTCCACCTCCACTGTGGAAGGTCTCTGAATACCAGTTGGTGGGAATTGCAGGTGGAGAGAAGGCTGCTGCGCTCAGGTCCTGGCTTCCCACAGACATCTGGAAAAGTTGGGAAAGATGGGCCTTCAGTCTAATCCAGCAGGGCACTTCTTTGAAAACTGCATTGGACTCAAAATGTAAAGACAAATGGGAACTGTAGAGTTTTAACCCACCCACCTCAGCATCACAGTCCCAAGAGGGGGGGAAATCCCCTCAAAAGTTGCTGTCCCCTGCAGCAAGGCAACGTGGAGAGAGATTCGATCCCTTTCCTAAGCACCGTAGTCCCAATACTGATTTCACACACGCACCGTGAGTGATATTTAACCACGCTTTACTCAGAGTAAACCCCCTGAAATTCATTAACATGACTTAATTCTATGTCCATTAATTTCAACAGGTCTACTCTGAAGTAAAACTTTGTTGAATACCACCCTATCCCTGCAGCAATGCTTGCACTGACAGAACAATCAGAAGAACTCAGCATTGAGTTCCTTCCCTTGTTTTCTACCAGTGGCCAAGCAGACGCCTGTGGAAAGCCCACATGCAGGATGCGCCTATGTAATGTAATAATTTTTACAAGGCAGGTTGGGGAGGGGGGAGGTATGGCTGAGCAAGCCAACAACAAAATGGGTTATGAAATGCCAGCCGAGGACGGTGATAATAACTCTATGTTTGTACCTGAGAGAAGAGGCTTGATCCCAGGCTCCCCACTGTGAGTGGGGCAGCTCCATCTCACCCCTACATCAATGGCAGCTTTCGGGGAGGGAGTTGCTGTTATTGCATGTTGTTCTGCTGTCTACTGTATTATCATCTGAAGGACTCCTGGGGATCTTTTCTTTAGAGGGTGGAAAAAAAGTGCAATTATTGAAAATAATTTGTCTCCAGAACCCGTAAATAGATTGTTGATGTGGCAGCCATCCATATGCACAGTTAGCTGTCACAAACAGATGGGGGTTGGCTTGGAGGATTTCTCTTGGCATGGCTCAGAGCAAGCACACACCAAAAAGGCCTTTTGATTCTTTAAGGTACACTTTCCCACCCCCTGCTCATGCCTGCTCAAATGTTTGCTTCTCCCATAAACAAAGCATTTTTATGTGTCGAACGCACGGCATGCAGGCTGGCATTGATCCTCCCTTCAAATTTTTCAACTGATTCCTGCTTCGTAAGTTGGACAGCCAACTTTTTTTCTTTCTTTTTTTAAGAGAAAAGCGATGCAAAGCGATTCGGTAGCCTGAGGGAAGCGCTGCCTTCTGTAGGAGGAAAAATGGTAGGAACTCCATATTCTAGTGAATCATTTCTCTCCGCTCAAGCCAGATCTTTTCTATTTTCTTTTGAAACAACCTTCTTTCATGGACTTGCTTTCCATTCATATTTCATGTGGGGAAATTCAGCGGATGGATTTTGCTGAATGGTTGGTTGGTTGTTGGTTGTTTGTTTTCTAAGGATTTTTCCCTGCTCAAATTAAGAATGTGGAAACTGCCTTGGCGGAAGTTCTGATCTAGCATTCTGTTGCAGACAGTGGCTGGCCAGGTGCCTTGGGAGCAATTCACAGGACCTTGAGGAAGGGCTGGAGCTCAGTGGTTGAGCATCAACTCCACATGCAGAAGCCCCCAGGTTCAATCCATGGTATCTCCAGGTAGGACTGGGACAGACACTGAGGTCTGAAATCCTGGAGGAACTACTGCCAGTCACTGTTGACAATACTGAGATAGATAAACCAAGGCAGCTTCTTACACTAAATATGAAGGTGATGACAAGCCATTTTTCATCCCTCAGCATTTGATAAGTTTTGACAGTGACTCTGGGGGAAAGGGGACCAGCAACATCTAGTTGGACCTACTGGCTTGCTACTGGCACCAGGTGTTTGGCATGTACATTTTTGTTGGGTGCCTAGTTGTAGTTCACAGAGGTCTGAGTTTATATTCTTGGATCTGAAGATAGACTGCTGCTGCTGCAGATAGGCCCAGGAGCACACATGGGCAAACTGTATTTTGAGAAACCCAGGCAAGCAAAGGTTTTGGAAAAGGCGGTATCCACAATTTTAAACCTCCCAAGCAATAATTGCTCCTGTGTTCACAAATGGGGACACACACTTGCCACACAGACACAAAACCATGTCATTTTTAGTTAGAGTCTCAAACCCCCCGACATCTTTCCAATGTGACATTATAAATCTTCTGCCAGACTGTTCGAGGGATTATGCTATTATTCTGCCTTTATGTTTCCTACAATGCCTCCTAGTATCACTTGTTCTTAATTGTTCTTTCATCTCATCCATTTGACTTGAAATCAACACTGCTCTCCAGGAGTTGCATTAGCTTGAGAACAGGCAAAGAAAGGAAAAGAGGCTTAACATACCTCCGCACTGCAGATTAAGTGCCTCTTTAAAGATGTCGCCCCAGATGTGGCAAGCTACATTCTTACTTTCCCCTGGCAACAGCTGTGGAGTCACATCAGTTGCACCGCCTTATGTTGCCGAACATTATGAAGGGAATAAAAGCTGCCTATTTTAATAGTTTGGCTTTGCGCTAAGAGACGTGATTTTCTGTTTACATTACAAAAGGGCAAGCCTTGTGGTGTGCTTTCACGGCTGACAGATAAAGATAAATATGAGTTGATGCCCCATAAGAAATGCTCGGGATATTGGCTACATTCATCTTTCCACTATGGGATCAATACTATCTCTATGATCGCAAGGCATTTGCTGGTGAGTCTAGATTCTCTGGTTCCGAGTGTAGGCTTCTGAACTATTTAAAGCCCGCCGTCTCCATCAAAAGTTTGGCTGAAGTTAGAGCTCGTGAAAGGAACTGGATTGATGGTCCTGAGGAGCAAGGGGGGGATATCGTGAACAGTCACATGCCAGGATTCCATTTACCAAAGAGCTCCCGATAGTTTTATATATAAGGCCACTGTCTACATCAGTTTGGTCCACTGTTTCTCAGGCGTCACCATCAACATGGCGTGTCAAATGTGTGTGCTTACACTTCTGAAGGAGTACACCAGGGTAAGGAATCTCAAATACAGGGGCCAAATGCAGCTTGCCAAGGATCTCTATGAGGCCCTCAGAATTGTCTGCACACCACACCCTCTCCACAGGCTACGCCCTGCTTTGCACCTTCCTTGAGGGTTTTTGCCTCGCTAGATTATGTCCTTGCATTATGATAATGCCTTTTGTTTGCATGGATGGGGGGGTGGATGATAGGGAGAGTTGGAGAAACTGTCCTACTGCACAAAGGTAAATTTTACATTTTGTTTCTCCACCCACTGCAGCTACCATTAGCATGTGGCCCCTGAAAGGTTACCCAGAATAAAATGTGGCCCTAAGGAGGAAACAGCCCCCCCAACCCTGGAACATACAGAAACCTGCACCAACTATTTTAATTAAGGCTCTTGCATCATGCCAAACCTAACTTCAAATTGAAAGCTCTAACTTCCTAAGAAACATGCATAGCATTTCTCTCTTCTGAAAGACTGATACCGGAGACAAGGAAGCAAAAAATAGCTTATACTTAGGACCATGTCTTTACACAACTTGATGTTGGAGGCAATTCAAAAGGAATAGCAAGGCAACATCAAAGCCACCATGAGCATTAATCTTTTTTTCCTGCCTTTTGATGGGAAAAAACCCCATGAAAATAAGATCCTTAAAACTAAAAAAGCTATATTCCTAGGAACCATGAGTCATAAGAGTTTAACCATATTCACCAAAGGTGCTGTTTTATGCATGTCTACTTGAAAGGGAGTCCCTTTTTTTTTTCATCATCCTTACAGTTGCCATGCCAATCCAGGGGCCCATCCATTAAAATCCATTCCTGCAGTGGCTTTACAAATTCAGGACTGCCTAAAAACTGATGCCCTGGTATACATCTACCCATGTTACCCAAAAACAAAACAAAAAAATGTTCTTCTTTTTAGCGTTCTCTGTGCATTGATTGTGTGAAGAGTCATTTGTGTTTTATAAAAGAGCAGTAGGGTCACTGGTCCAACCGTGAGGTCACAAAGCTTCTTGGGGCGCCAGTGCCCATGCGTTCAGTGTGAACATCTGCCTTGGCAATCCTAAACACATAGACTTCTATGCACACAGGTTTATGAGGGAGCTGTATGTGATCAGCCTTACAAGTTTAGGAAAGGCTGTGCAAAATTCCACATAGGGAAGCCTTGCCTGTGCAGACATCCATGCTCAAGGTGTGAACACTGGGCTGGGGCATGGGGAGGGGGCAGCACAAATGGCAATCCTTTTGACAGCATAAGGATTGCACCATTAAAGCTTTTGGAGCTCCCTGTCAATTGACATCCTTCACTGTACTTTTTTCCACATGTGCTAAAAACATTTTTGCTTAGGCAAGCCTGTCTCGAACATACGAAAGCTGCCATGTGTTTTGATCTGGTTTTAGCTCATTGTTGTTGTTTTTTTGTTTTTGTTTTTAAGGATTTTCTTGATTTACAAAGATATATGCATTGTCTCTTTCTTGTTCTTTCCATGTAACATTTTTATATAGCAGTTTCGTTTGTTGAGACATTAGGGAGAGAAGGGGGAGAGGTGTGGGTAGGATGGGGAGATGGGTAGGATGGGGTGGCGGTATTTCTATTTTACTTAATATATGCAGGGTTAGGTGTCAGCGTCTTTTGTGCAGGTTCTCTGTTGTTTGCTTGTGCTCTTTTAGCGGTGAGAGAAGTCAGGTTTTAGCTCATTGTTGATTTTAATTATTTTCTGAGTGTTTTAAATATGGGCAGCTACTGTTTCTCCACACCCTGTCCTGCTAGAGAAAAGCGCCAGTGACATACGGGTCACCTGCAGGGATTCGTAAGACCGACCGTCAGTTGTTGTGACACTTTCCTTCTCATAGGGGACAGCTGAAAATTTCTGAAACGATTCAGCCATGTGCTCTTCTCATATTAATAATTGATTGATACCTGTGCATAGCGCACACCTTCTTAGCGTTTCACCTTGGAGGCAGAGATAACATCTCCTTCTTTATGATGTCTCTGTTTCCTGTTTCCTGGCATTGATTTGTACTGTACCTAACGAACAAAATGCAATTTTGTTTACAGAATATGTCCTTACATATGTATATATACACAGGTCATTTCTATTAATAACCTGCCCACTAAAGGGCAGTGACGTATACCGTGTGCCTAAAACACAAGGTAAGCTAAGAACCAGATATAAATTTAATGGTTGTGAATAGCAATATCCAAGCTGTACATGAGCCTTTGGGCATACATTTTACAAGCATCTCCATTACCTTTTTTTATTAGGAAAAGCACAGATTCTGATCTCTGGGCCCTTCCAGTGGACAAGTCTGTACATGTCCAGTGTGTATATGTACACACAGAGTACATAACCTGGTATTTTGCCTTTGTGACCATTTCAGTTTCATTTCAGAAGAAGAAGAAGAAGAAGAAGAAGAAGAAGAAGAAGAAGAAGAAGAAGTGGTTTCTAGCCTTCATGAGGACATAATAAAGTTTGAATGTATAAATGCAATGTCAGCTAAAAGAAGACAAACCAAAGGGTGTTTTGAGTTCTGTTGAAACTTGGGCTATGTACGCATTACAGACTTAGAATGCACCTAGGTCATTCTTTTTCTCAATTCAGATCGAAGCTGGCTTGGCGGGGGACACACATCAAATGTGGTATTTTATAAGAAATGACAAGATAGCATAGTGTGTACACAACTTCCCAAACCAGCGGGTGGACACTGGATGCAGAGTAAATGGGAGTGTGTACACAGACTTGAACAGGAAGGCTGTCAGGGTCTAACACCATTGCTGCAGCCTGTCTTTAGTCCTTACTGTGACTGTATCCTGGAAACTTGGTTTACAAACCGCACATTGGTAGGGTTTTGTCCTGGAAAGCAGTGCATACATTTATATATATATGAATGGAAATATTTTGTTAGTTCTTACAGATGTACACAATGTAAAATGATGAGTCATGCCATCTCATCAACTGTAATCCACAACTTTTTTTCCTGAGAGCTAATGGCAAACAAATGGCAACGAAAGGGAAAGACTCTTTCTTTGTTCTTCCTTCTTTGTATTCATATAGATGGGAGGAAGAGGCACATAAGCTTCTTCAGTACGAAACCCAAGGGACAGGCATCTCCCAAATAGAAGTGTAAGTGACAGGCAACTCTCTCTTAGCCAGCTTATTTCCAAGAAAAAATGGTGCAAGCCTGAGTGTTCAACCATCATTACTAAGAAAATAATAATAATAATAATAATAATAATAATAACTTCCCTAAACAGGGCTGCCTTCAGATACCTTCCAAAAGTCAGATAGCTGTTTATTCCCTTGACATCTTATGGGAGGGCATTCCACAGGGCAGGCGCCACCACCAAGAAGGCCCTCTGCCTGGTTTCCTGTAACCTCACATCTCACAGTGAGGGAACTGCCAGAAGGCCCTCAGAGCTGGACCTCAGTGTCTGGGCAGAACGATGAGGGTGGAGACATTAGTTCTGGGGATAACCAGGACTAAACTGGTTCATTCAACACAGGAGAGGCCTACTTAAATACGAGGTTCTTTTGCGATGAAGGAGAGACAGCCAAGCCCTCTCCTAGACCTAGCCCATCCTCTGCACGTGTAGCATGTACAAAGCAGGCACACAAAAACTCACATCAGAGGCACCAGCTTATGAGGGTGATTGGGGGAGCCAACCTTGCATGCACAACATCCCAAACATGACATCAGGATGTTGGGAGGAGCCGAGAGCGGAACCGAACTGGTGGCTACATGGCTTCAATGGCCAGTGGCTCCTCCCCTGCCTCCTCCTGGTGCTGCCACTGGTGGGAGGCTGCTTCAACCCTCCTTCCCCTCCACACGTTTCAGACATTGTGGGGGCAAAAGGGCTCGGCTCCCTGCAGCTGGCATCCCTGGCTGTCATTAATTCTTGACAAGAATGCAGACAAGAATGTAGGACACTTGTGGAGCATTTGGCTCTTCTGTTAAAAGTATGTGATTTTCCTGCAGGTAGGGCATTCTTTTAATGGAAAGGTTCTCCATAAATCTGAAGCCCTCTTAGCTCTGATTAAAATTATGTAGACCAGCACATTCCTCATTTTCATACCCGCCTCAATGCAAAGTGTTTCATGCTTGTACAAAAAGGCAGAATTTACTCCTTTCCCTAAATATGGAACAGCATTCCAAAATGAGTTTGGACACTAATCAAAGAAAAGGAAATGTGTCACATCGTCTCCATGAGCTAGCCTTGTTCTCACCCTGTAGTGTGCAGAACTGATGCTATGATCTCCGATCTTTCATGTCATGCGAGCTGTGATGTGTAGGTGCCAAAGCAGACCCATAAGGATTGTGTCAGGACAATGTAGCAGCTTGGATCCCAAAGGCTCTTTCATTGATAGTCAATGCCTGACCACCAATATCCATTTTGATAGAGATCTGATGTATTAATCAGATGGGTATTTATTATCCCAAATATTGCTGCCTTTCATATAACAGAAGGTATTCCGAATTCTCACTTTACAGCAAGCCTTTTCCTCCCATCAAATCGTAATTAGGAATAGGAAGCTGCCCTATCAAACATGGGCTCATCTAGTTTAATATTATCTACACTAGCTTTCCCCATCTTGGGGCCCTGTCTAGATGGTTTGGACTACAGCTGACATCTTCCTTGACCATTATCCATGCTGCCTGGGGCTGACAGGAGGGCACCATACTGAGGAAGCCTGGCCTACTCTGGCAGGCAACAGCTCTCCAGGTTTCAGACAGGAGTCTTCCCCACCTCTGCCGGAAGATGCCAGGGATCGAAGCCTAGGACTTTTTCACAATGCACAGCATGTGCTGCACCACTGAGCAATGCCCCTCTATTCTGTTGCATCATTATTAACTATTTGGATGTTTCTGTATTTTCTATAACTATGTCTACGATACATTAATGGCACATATAAATAATAATTTAATACTATGACTGGGATTGAATGTTGTGCACGAGACCTCTTTAAATGGCAACCCTGTACACACCCTTTGCATGTGAGAAACTGAGCCCCAGTCCAGAGAGCTGTGCATGCTCAGATGTGCACACAGATCTCTAGCAAGCATGCAGATCTGTATTCATTTCAGCAGAGTGAGCCCATCTGTGTGCAGATTGGCTGTCCACTGAAATTAATGGCTATGCTCCCATTTCAGGAGCAGATCACTAGGGACAGATGATTTGGCAACAACCATCCAATCACTTCATGTGACTGGAATCCCAATTTTAAGCCATGCCTCCCAGTCTTCTTCTGCTTGCAGCTCTCATTGATTCCTGTTATATCTCTCTGAGTGTCATTTACCTCCATGGACTCAAATGCAATTACTTACTGTATTTTCCAATGGAACAACATCAAGGTAAGTACAGTGGTACCTCGGGTTACAGACGCTTCAGGTTACAGACTTCGCTAGCCCAGAAATAGTACCTTGGGTTAAGAACTTTGCTTCAGGATGAGAACAGAAATCACGTGGTGGCAGCACGGCAGCAGCAGCCAGAGGCCCCATTAGCTAAAGTGGTACCTCAGGTTAAGAACAGTTTCAGGTTAAGAACGGACCTCCAGACAAATTAAGTTTTTAACCCGAGGTACCACTGTACATATATCAGTATTTTGTTTATTTGTTTATTCAACTCATGGACCACTCTTTATATGAATATCCCAGAGCAATTTACATAATGAAGCTTAAATATACAAAAAGGGAATCCTTTCAATAGATACAATTAAAACTCTATGACGTATCCAATATACAACTAAAGAACAATTTGATCCAATCCACCAGCAGCTTCAGTATATTAATTCATCAAGCCTCCAGCAAATGCCTGTGTGAACAGATGTGTTTTCAGCTGACAACTAAACATAATTATTGATTAAGGCAGTTTTATCTCCATTGGGGGAGAGTACAACAAAACAGGGGACCACCACTGAGAAGGCTCTGTTTCACAGTCCATGTCATGAGCCCTCCCCATCAAAATGAGCCTTTGCTACACGCCACATGGCCTCACCTGGCCAATAAAGGGAGGGATGGTCATCAGGTATCTGGATCCTAACAACAAGTTTGGAAAAGTCCTGGACATGGTTCCCTCCAGCAACCCACCCAACATTACATCTCAATGGTAGATATCCTCAAGTTTACCAGGAGTGGAGGGAACAAGTGGTAGTGCAGGCTTAACAGTCAATGGGCTTACAGTGCTAAAAGCAACATCACTCCTAGCTGTCTAGGACTCCCTTAGCTTGCAGAAGCAGCTATAGCCACTTCATTATCTGCAATGCTACTGAGCTTTCCACCCCCACCCTGAAGATAGCTCACTTCTCTTTCCAGCAGCAGGTCACTTAAAAATTACTTTTAAAATTGCCCAAATGGAACCTGACATCAGCACATTGTCCTCCACAGCCACCTCCCTCACCAATCCCCAAGCTCGTCTTCTCTGCCAGATCCACAGGCAGCCTTTATGTTCACTGCCAGAGCTATGCCACCCTCCTCCACCCTACTGACCCCAAGAGACACCTCCAGGCTTTGACTACCCTGGGTCCTGGTGACCTCCTTTCTCTGCCAGCTACCAAATGAAGGGTGCTGATTCCCACATGGCTTGGGTCACGTGACTAACTCCTTGCATCGCTTTCTCACAGAGTCAGCTTCCAGCAATGTGTTGTATGGCACTCTGTGTACAATGCAAACTAAATTAGGAATGGCATGACAGTTTGTACCACCTTTTCTGGAAACCTATCAGGAGCCCTTCTTTCTGACACCCCCACCCCCTGTTTTTAACGGTGTGTAGGCAACAGACTAATGACCACTTGCTGATTTCTACTGCTTTTGAGCAGAGTTTTATGAGCCAGTGGTATTGGCAGTCATAATTGCACTGGTCTGTTGAGTTTTTTAATCAATGAACTTTATCTCAAAAGTGTTTAATTTTACCTTCATTATGTATGTGTGAATTTTGTGAGGTGTGAGTATGCATATATTTGTTCTTGTCAGCATGTAAAGAACTGTATTACACTCACTCTGCTTAGCATACAGTAGAGTACTACAACTTCTCATGAACATTGCTTGTCAACAAAGGAATGTTCATATGCAGAGTCAACATATATTGCCTTCTAAGTGTGTGCTGCATCAAATTTTTCTGCGTTTAAATAGGAATGTCAGTGTGATACGGACTGTGTTTTGCAAACAAGTTATCTGTGAGATGACAAGACCCTCAGCCTCGTGAACACATGGAACCCAATCCTATGTCTTCCTGTTCAATGAGACTTGCTCCTTAGTAAATGTCCATAGGATTGCAGACTTAATCTTTGGTCATCTGCAACTCTGTCCACAAGCACATTCAATTGCAAGCTATGCAGAAGAACTAAAAGGAATGTCATTTAGCCAATATAAATTAGACAGAGAATGTGTGTTTAGAAATAGGCATGCTCAGAAATACAGCAACTAGTTTATGCTCATATGAGAAACAAAAAGAAATAAGGATATGGTCCCAGAGAGCACCCACCAAAGCATCACCACACTCCTCCCCCAAAAAATATACTAATGAGCCTTCGTGCCAGTGATAACTGTGGGTGTACAGTGTGTTGTTTTCCTTTATCAGATTTTCTTTGTTAAGGGGAAATCCAGATTAAATGTTTTTTTTTTAAGAGTAAGGTTTAATGACAATGACATTGTGTGTATGCTACATGAACAGCTTTGTATACAAAATAAACTCCTGTCTGGAAGCCCATCAGATGAGTTTTGCCATTGTTGTCCCTTGAGACAGTCTTTTGATTGTAATGTATTCCAGCAAAGAACTTAATGGGTATCCCCATATTGTAATGTATTCCACAGAACTTAATGGGTATCCCTGATACCAAATCCCATAGCTACAGATTATTCTCAATTTACATTTCCTCACTTGGGCATGGATCTGAGCAACTACCAACAAAATTGGAAGCATCTAAGGTACATGCCCGCTGATCCCAAATAAAAACTGAACAAATTGCTAAACTTCTTCACAGATACATTAAATCTCCATTCCCAAATATCAAGTTGTTTGGGTCTATTCGACCTAAGTATGCTTAGGATCACAGTCCAAATAAATACAGATTTTTGTATAGGACACAATAGAGCTATACCATTCATTTAATTAAGGTAAAAGCATGGCAGCTCATCAAAAATATACAGCAACTTGTAGCCTCATTTATGCTCCCTAACGTGGGTTACATGTACTTTTCTTTGCTTATTTATTGGGCCCCAAACCCCTTGTGCTGCAGTAAATTATTCCTCTTGCAAAGGAAAAACAAGACCTATAACTTTCTTTCTTTCTTCAGTTTTCACTCTGTAACCTTTAGTCCTTTCATTCCTACTTTGGGCTACAAGGGTATAAAACCTGTAATTAACAACTTCTTTATTGCCTCCGCAATAGTAATTGCCATGTATAGCCTTGAGGTACTAAGAATAAAAGATTGTTTTCCTCCCCCTGGCCCCCATATTTAACTAGCACTCAGTAGTTATTATTAGGATCTTGCCAACACTTCACCTTGTGTGATAAAAGTGTAATCCCCACACAGTGACCTCTGCATGCAGAAATCAATACTTATGCTGTAATATTTTCCCCTGCTTGCTATTCCAGAGCAGTCGCCAACAACTCCCCCCCTCCCCCCCAAAAAAAAGAAACCAGAGCTTGAAAGAGATTAGATTATCAATTATCATGAAACTGTCTGAAACTTCAAAGGGCTGTGGAAAAGGGGAAACCATAGTTTATCGGGAGTGTAAGTGTCCTGCAATTATCTTACATGTCACCCAGATGTAGAGCAATGGTTAGGAATGGAAGTGAGGGGGCTGAGAAGGAGGCAGACAAGTTGGGTCTATGCATAGAGCCTGGACCAATGAAAAAAGTGTGAACACAGCATTTTTGGAAGCTCATACGTGGAAGAAGCATCAGTGTTTGGTGGTCAGAATTAAACAATACATTAGACTCCAAAATGTGGATGTAGGGGTATACACACACACATATTTCTTGGGACTAACACACTGATTTGCTCTTATTGTACTTCCACAATAGACAGAAATTTGGCACATTCTTAATCTAAGACATCCTGATTATTAGAAGAAAAAAATCTTAAAATAGGACACAATGCAATTTTCATGTTGAATCCTCAAGACACGAAGTCTACATAAGTAGACAATTGCTCATGTACTATTAATACTGATTAATTTATGTTGTGGGTTAAATTTTTCTTTTATGATAGCTCTCTGTTGGCCACAAGTCTTGGGTGTGAAAGCAGCTCCAACTTCACGAGGTTGACTTTTGGCAGACTCAGAGATGAGCTAACAGCTCCTACCAACTTTGGAAGGTGTATTATACTGAGTCAGAGGCTGTGTACACAGTATGTGTTTAAAGCATATTTGAAGCACATTCTTTCCCTCAAAGAATTCTGGGCACTGCAGTTTGTTGAGGATTGCTGAGAATTGTTACTCTGTGAAGGGTAAACTACAGTTCTTCTGAAGGAAAGAATGAGTTGCAAATGTGCTTTAAAGGTATAGAGGGTAATCAGCCAGATGTCTAGTCTATCTAGCCCAGTATATTGTCTTCTCTGATTGGCAGCAGATCTCTATGGTCTCTTCCATCACCTGATCCTACTTATGGAAAACTGATTTTATGGTTATTCATTAAAACCATTAATATACAGCTTTTCTTTATTAAAAAAAAATCTTAAAAAAAATTCAAAATGGCTTAACAATAAAAAATACATGAAACACAAAAGCACAGAAATAGTTCAAATTACTAAAGTCAATTTCAAACAATAAAACAATTCAGCATCAAAACAAGGACATGGAGCTGTGCATTTTATATTTGGCTTCACTTAGCAATGGTTTGGGGTTTTTAAAAAAAATGTTTAAGGTTTGTTTGGTTTTTTTGTTAACTTTGTGTTAAATATGTATTCTGTAGTTGACCTCCTTTGTAATGTTTTGTTTTGAAATCTTTAAGATAATATTTTAGTTTTCTGTTAATTATGTTGCTTTGACTGTACAGTGGTACCTCTGGTTACGTACTTAATTCGTTCTGGAGGTCCGTTCTTAACCTGAAAACGTTCTTAACCTGAAGCACCACTTTAGCTAATGGGGCCTCCTGCTGCCGCTGCGGCGCAATTTCTGTTCTCAACCTGAAGCAAAGTTCTTAACCCGAGGTAATATTTCTGGGTTGGCAGAGTCTGTAACCTGAAGCGTCTGCAACCTGAAGCATATGTAACCCGAGGTACCACTGCATACTTTATATTTGACTTTCTTCAGAAATGTTTGATTCTGGATTGTTTTATTGACATTTTAATATGCTGTAAACCGCTTTGAGATTTGTCTTAAAAAATATAAAGCGGTATAGAAATTAAATAAATAAATAACCCACACTAAAATCCAAGCTAAATAAAAAGGTCTCAGCAGCCCACCAGAAGCTTAAGAGAAAGGGAACTAATGGAACCTCCTAAGGGAAGAGGTTCCACAACCTGGACAGTTCCTTTCTGGCATCCCAATCAATCATACTTTTGATTCTTGGTTAGATATATTGCAGGACCTGACCTCTAATGTGGGAAAGCAGGGGGTTGACAGGTTTGTATGGGAGGGGACAGTTAGGGCTTTAAATATATAAATTTGAAGGAGAATAAGAACTTTGAATTGTACCTGGAAAGTACTGGAAGCCAGTGGAGATGAAACAAAAACCAAGTGACCACCGGTCAGCAAAGTGAGCTCCAGAAATCAGTGCGACCTTCACATTTTGCACCAGCTGAAGCTTCACAACACAACACTCTGGAGTGAAGCCCTGTGAACGGAGGGGGGGATATTCACCCAATATGGTTGTTCACTACAGATTGGCTGAGCTGCTGTGATGTCACAGAGCATTCTATGTTGGTAAAGGAAAACAGTGAGCTGCTGCCAGAAAAAGTAGAGTCTATTTGGTAGGAGGAACAGCTCAAACAAGAAACAGGGTCAAGAAGGGCTATGTGCTGCATGTGTGTCGGGGGTTGAAAACTGGGGAGCCAGTTGGTCAGAAAAACCAATGGAAGGGCAGAAAAATAACTGGAAAGGGTACAAAGAATTGACAGATGATTGAAAATGCTATATATTGATTTAAAATAGCCTGTGCTGCAGATCTTTATACTCACATAACTATGCCATGCTGGTATTTTATTGATAAATAGATATGGGATGGTTTCCTTTCCCCTTGAAACTTCCATTTTTATGAAGGTCAATGGATTGTTAATGAGACTGTCAAATAATGATGCATCATTAGTCAGTAAAACTGCTAGATGTTTGTCCTCTATCATTCCCACAATAGCCTGTGGACTTGCACAAGAAATGCAGCATTGCTAGACAATTTTTCAAGAAACACACGAATGAAAACCTCAGCAGCTGATGTCACTTCCTGGTGCGACATGTGGAGGCTTTTTTCACTGTCAGGCATGGGAGGTTTTGCTTAGCTTTGTTTTCCAGAGGGACTCAGAAATCTGTGGTTTGACCTGCAATATCTTGAAACTCGGAACATTGGAAAATGCACGTCATGCTTATTAAAAACACAAAAGAGACCTCTGGCTATACAGCAAGACAACTAAAAAAAACCCATTTGAATACCATGTAGTCACAAGTCTGGTTAATGAGTGACTTTATGTTACAAGATATCATATGCTATGCTAAGTAGCATTATTTTTCTAGTTCCATAGAGTGCTTGTTCTGTATTATGATCCACTCTGCTGCTGTGTTTTGCCTCAATAGATGCACAAAATATTTACCCTTGAATGTGACACATAAACTCTGGTACTTAATATCAGGACCTTCAATGTAAAAGCCATTCCTCTCAATATTGTTTTAATGAAAATCAGCTGCATCACAGCCAGATTTTTCTGCAGGAACCCTGTAACTTTCCCCACACGGACGTGAAACCAGTGGGGGTGAGGGTCAATTGTTACCGCAAAAAGTTCAGGAAGGGAAAAAGTTAAGCACCCCCTCCCCACACACATCATCTACTTCCAATTTCAGCCTCTTTGGGTTGCTTTTTTATTTTTATAAATGTAAGAATTATAGAACCACCCACCACATGCCATTTGAAATCAGGGTGTTGTAAAACTGCTTATTAGCTGGGTGGTAGTCTGGTTGAATTATGTTTTCTTCAGTTCTGTAAACACATATATAGATATGGAGTGTTGCTGAGTTGCAGTTTTAAATTTTAGTACTATTGTTCTTTTAATCTTTCTTGTTTTTAAATATTGCATTACAGTGGTACCTCGGGTTAAGAACTTAATTCGTTCTGGAGGTCCGTTCTTAACCTGAAACTGTTCTTAACCTGAGGTACCACTTTAGCTAATGGGGCCTCCTGCTGCCACTGCCGCCACCTCTGCGCAATTTCTGTTCTCATCCTGAGGTAAAGTTCTTAACCCGAGGTACTATTTCTGGGTTAGCGGAGTCTGTAACCTGAAGCGTCTGTAACCTGAAGCGTCTGTAACCCGAGGTACCACTGTATTGTTCTTTTTGGTTCTTTTTTAATTGTAAGATAAATAAAAAAACAAAAAAACTGGACAAGAAGACTTCATTCTTTTTTCACCAAGCCTCCAAACAGAACATCTTCTTTTCCCTGGCCTGTTACAATGCATAACAATAAACTGATTGAGGATTATTTCGAACACCATTGTTTATTTACTGACTTATGGCATTTCTATGCCACTCAATAACAACGTTTATTTACCCAGAGGCATCTATGTTTTCCGTTAATTATTGTTTACCTTATCATTAGCAAACTTGCTTACTGAAGGAAAGGATGAGTTAACTCTCCCTATAGAACAAGCAATGTATTTTTCCCATTCCACTTGGGTTGCCATAATATTTCATGGAATCATAGAATTGTGGAGTTGGAAGGGACCCCAAGGGTCATCTAGTCCAACCCCCTGCAATGCAGGCATTTCAACAATATAGATGCCAGTAGCAAGTCTTCCCAGTAGGGAACCAAAAGAGCCCACTGAAAGAGTCACATTTCTTCCTGTGCAGGCTAAAATAAGGAGGTGTATAGTTTGGCCTGATTCTGCATCTTGATGCAAGCTTTGTAAGGGCAGCAAATGAATAGAAATTTATACCTGCTTCAAAAGTTAGTTAACTCCAAAACAGTGAAATAAAACTTATAATTGATTCCTTCTCCCTAACCTGTATCCTGGGATACTTCCCCTATTTTGATTGTGATATAAAGTAAAATTAAACCTTTGTCACTGATTCCACAGAGAAACATGAAATAAAAAAATAAAAGATTCGTCCAATTTAGACCAAAATGAATTCAGCTTTGGCCCTCTCCTTGTTTTAATTTATTCTGTTTTATTTATTCATTTTAGTGAATGATTCATCCAGTAAAGATGTGCCGAGAGTAGCTGCATATGATTCACAGAAAATAATAATATGATAATAGCGCTAATCTGCAGTGATGTCATGGTGCAGAATGATACAATTTCCTGGAAAAAGTGTGGTTAATCAGCTATTTAGGAATTAACCAGATCATATAAACCAGATCTAATTCAATTCTTGAAAAATGCTAATTGTGGTTTTGGTGGTGTGTATCAGGATGTGATAATGACTCATACCAAGTGTATTTAAGATAAAAAGAAATGAATATTTGATATGCTATAAATTATTCCATATAATTCCTGTTCTGGAAATTCTTGCTGCCTGGCCCTGATATTTTCCTACCCAACTCTTTTTCGCTACTCAACTTTCTCAGTTGTACAAGTGGTAATTTTCATACAGATGCTATAGTAGGGCCCACCTACCTCAAAGTGTGGGTAACATAGACCCTTGAACTGGCATTGTCCTTTTTATCTGCTGCTTGTTGCAACTGTATGGTTTGCATAAAATGTAAAACTCGGCAAAGTTTTGTTGTCATACATATGCAACATCCATAATGTGCAGGCAGAGATTTCAAACAGTCTAAGCAAAAGGTAAGACTTGTTACTCATCAAAGCAGGAGTAAACAACATGAGACTTCCATATCACACATCTGGTCTACCACCAATTTTCCACTGCACAATCCTTTATTTCCATAGGACACAGCATGGATACCTCAGCTTTGGTTGGCTAAGTCTGGATGACTGGGGTTGCCATCTTTTCGTCTTTTTTTACTGGTGCCTAAACAAAGTCTGACACTCATAAATTAAGCAGTTGCTGATGCTTTTCCTGACAGGGCCACAAGCATCACCCGCTTATTTTCCAGATGTCAGGCCGCTGTCAAAGACACAGGAATGAAGCCAAAACATAATAAGGCAACCTTAGGTATAACACCCCACATCTCTTGCCTTGACTAGGCCGGGGAGTAGAATGGAACTTGTGACCCTCTAGATCAGGCCTGAAATGGCTGGCTGCACCATTTGGAGAGCCACAGGTTCCCATCCATGGCCTAGACTGTTTCTCGTATTCATTTTCATTCCCCACCTTCAGTTTAAGAAGAAGAAGAGTTTGGATTTGATATCCCGCTTTATCACTACCCGAAGGAGTCTCAAAGCGGCTAACATTCTCCTTTCCCTTCCTCCCCCACAACAAACACTCTGTGAGGTGAGTGGGGCTGAGAGACTTCAAGGTCACCCAGCAGCTGCATGTGGAGGAGCGAAGATGTGAACCCGGTCCCCCAGATTACGAGTCTACCACTCTTAACCACTACACCACACTGGTTGTGAACCATGCAAGAGGCTGCTCCTCCCTGAGTTACCTGGTGTCAGTTAGCGCCTCCAGACTTTCTACTCTTCATCATTGCTCTCTGGTGCTATAGTTGGCGGAGAGATTGTCCTGAACTTAGCAAGACCAGGCCACCACCACAGAGAAACCACCTGTCTTCCTGATTCTCCACCTCCCCGCTTGAAAACGTGTCACTGTTGAATACTCTTAAATTGATCCGGAGAGCAAGCAATTAGAAGATAGTGATGCCGCTTTACCTGAGTCCATATCTGAGCCACAGGGCTGACATGCTTCTCCATGAGCTCAGCAGGAACTACAAACCAATAACATGGCACATGGTCAGTCAGAGCCAAGATAGCACTTGATGATCCTCATGGCTCTAACAACTGTGCTTTTGCCACACTTAATGAAGGGTGCTCTGCTTCCCCATGCAGACAAGCAGAACTCTCGATATATAAGCTTGGTCACACTGTCTTTGCATTCATGTAAGGTTCTGCACACCGGCAAACTCAGGCCCAGACATCATAATTATAGCAGGGGGCTGAATTGAAAACAATATGGCAATGATGTTTATGATCAGAAAAATGCTTGCTCGGAAAAGACTGATATATTTACACCTGCTCACTAAAATGTCACATTTACATATCATAATTATTTAAGTATTTCCACATACAGTAGCCTTCCATTCCATTTGTGCATCATAGATCAAGAGCAATGGGTGAGATGATTTAATGAATGGGAGATTTGGGCAAATCAATTAAGCTTGGTTCTCCAAATGCTGGTGGGAGGAAGGAGAAAAGCAATATTACACATCCACATACACCAAATGCACATACTGCATAGCATGTTTACTTGGAAGTACATTCCACTAAATTCAGTAGGATGTACTCCTAAATAAGGGCACATAAGATTTCAGCATTAACGTGCTGGCTGCCTCAGTAATGCAGTATGTTATTCAGCTGTTCCTGGAATTTACCATGCCTATAAAAGAACTTGCTCCTCCCAGCAGATTTTGCCATAGGACTACCCCTTTAGTGGCTTAAGTACCAAGCCCTCAATTCATGAGATGACTTCCATTAGAAGTGCTCAGCTCCCTTATTGATTTCTTTTAGCTAAATAATAATAATAATAAAAATTAAATTCCAACCAGCTTTTGGTTCTGTCAAGTTGGGGGCGGCTGGTATCCTGTGCCAGTAATGAGGGGTCGGGCTGCGGTGTCATCTGTTTTTATCATCTGGTGCTTCCTTGTTTTTATTTAATACTTTAAGGATTATATTGCTTTTAATTGCGTCATTACAAATGTTGTTTTAATGTTTTGTTGTGATGTTGTTGTTTTTAAAAATATATCTGCTTTGAGAGGATATACGATGCTGAAAAGTGACATTGATATTGCCAAAATGAAAAAAAGAATACATTGGAGATACCAAGTATCATTTGTATCTGAAGCTTATTTTCTTTTTTTTAAATCAACTCATGCTACATGCCGAATTTAAAACAAAAACAAAAACAAAAAAACTCCAAAACCTACTATATCATTTTTATCAAGAAAGGGAAGTCAGTATCAGAGCAATTTTCATTCTGGGCCATGTTGGTGTGAACATTATCAATTGATCTAGGATTTAAGTGACCTGTCAGGAATCCTTGACAAACAAATTTTTCTCATGAATTATACATATTAGTGAAAACCATACTTAATGGGAGACTGGAAAGAGGGCAGGTATTTCCATCACCTAGGGGTGAAAACCCTGCAAATTAACAACAAGACGCTTCATTGAAGCAAGTAATGGATTGGTCTGTGAGAACAAGAAATCTTTGTGGGAATGAGTGTGATTATTCATATAGTCCATTTGCTAATTATCGCTAGTATGAACATTATTTTACCTGCTTTTAAGAACACTGAAAATTATGAGCGCAGTCAACAAGGTGCTGAAATGCCGCAATATAAGTAATAAACTTTACCAGTGCATGTTCACGAGTTTTTGAACAAGGTTCATTTAGGGGGAAAGAATCATCTCTGCGCCTCTCATCATGCAGTGTTTGTGAGTAAAAGTAGTAATAGAGAGAATCCCTCAAGCTCTAATTCCAAATCAATGTGGCATTCAAACACCTGGAGAAGTCTGCTGCTTTCTGGGAGCAAATGTCCTTCCCTTCTGGATTAATTAATTGAGAGTAACTACCATCTCCTGGTACTATACTTACCATCACAAATCACCCAATCACAATAGAGCTGAGGCTGTTTGTTGCTTAAGACTCTGAGCTGCCAGGAAAGACCATGCACCAAGGACTCCACATTGGTATGTTGTGACAGCTAGCTAGAGACAAAGTGGGAATTACGAGGCAGATCCATGTAACTGTCTCCCAATGAAAAGCAGTCACGAGAGGCTGCAGTGTTGAATGGCAGAGGGAGGGTCTGCTTATCCCTCTTTTCTCCATGGAATAAATATTTTCTGCAGTAAGATAAGATTGCATACACAAGGAATAGTAAAGGTGGTGCATTCCCAATTTCATGGGACTCCAGCTCCTATCAGTCCAAGCCAGAAAGGCCAATGACAAAGGGATGATGGGAGCTGTAGTCCAACACCATCTGGACAGGTTGATAATGCCTGCTACAACCTTATGTAGATGACAAAAAGGTGAGGAGAGGAAAGGAAGACCATGCCTGCCAGCTCTGCTCCCAACCTAGCCCTCTGGCAGAATCTATTTGACTATTATACACATGCAATTGCTGGAGGACGGGTGGTGCCAGAAGAGAGGGGCAAGTGTCCACCCCAAACAAGGAGCTTGCACCCCACTTCTGAACATCTATCATTAACAAATGCTGGCTTGTTTTTCCTTGCGCACCTAGAAATATACTTTGCCCCCACAAATTTTCTGGTGCCTCCACTATTGGACAAAATATCTGATCTTTGAGTAGAGGTTGGGAAAGGGGCAGTGGATGCAATCCTGCTTCACTCAAAACATATTCCTCCTATTCAGTAAAACACCATTCCTGCTGAGATATAATGGGAGCCCACAGTCTGCACTTTCCAGAAACGACTGAAGACATATTTGTTCCAAGAAGCCTTCCCAGCTGGTAAAATAGGTCTCTGCATGGGTGTCTACTTAGTACTGTATACAATTTTTTCTGCTGCTATTTTTGTATGGTTTTCAACTGTTTTTTTAAGCTGTTTTATTACATTCTGTGCATTGCCTTAAAGCACATGTGGAGGGTGATTGATTGATTGATTGATTGATTGATTGATAATATTGAGGATCACTGCTTGTATTTCAACCAGGACTTCACAGGACTCACTATTTTGCATCTACTAATATTAAAGTTGATTATAATGAAGGTAAAAATGCAATGCACAGCATCTGTATAATCAATTTTTCAGCCGATTTCCCACTCCTCAACCACAGAAAATGAGGGTGGTTTTCTAAGGATCATTCACACACAAAAATGATCCCCACTTGTAAATGGTATATTTTATCCCTGCAATAAATAAGTTGAACTGAGGGCAGAGTAATCAACTGCTGCGTACAGGTTCATGTGAATGAACACAAAAGCTTTTCCCATTAGGTATTTTGAGCTGTTGAGTCCTGGAAAGATTTCTATCCAGATAAGCTCCAGAATATGGGCTTTAAGATAATTACCCAAAACTAAATGGACTTTGTGCATGGCCGACTAGAAAATTTAGAGGTAAGAGGGAGTCCTGAGAGATGCAGACACTAATGAACTTAAACCCGTTGGTAAGTTTGTGAGCTGGGAGGAAGCTACATGACATTTTGGAAGGTAAAAAAGACTTGTTCCCTACCTGCCTCATCTTTCTAGCTTAGCTCTTATTTTATGTGGAATGAGGCACAAGAAAATAGTTCATTTACGTAGGAAGCCCCTGATCAGACGAAGATGAAACTGCATTGGCTGAGCTCTATGCAGTATTCTGTTTCCACTGGAAATAAAAGGAAGGGCAAGAAGAGAAAACTCTGGACATGCAGTAGGTGGAAAGGGCAGTATGGGACAGTGGTAGAACCCAAGGCAGTTTTAGGATAATGTGACTGGTGCAGTTGCAGAATGGAGTCTGAGGGGTAGGGGCGCCGAATTCTGGGGCACCACTTAAATTTGAGAGCCCAAAGCCCGCTACTATTGGAACTCTGCATAGTTTCCCCTGCTCAGTTGTGTTTAGGGCAGTCATAGGCAATGGAGCAAAAGAGTCCTGTTTCTTTGATTT
The DNA here is from genome assembly GCA_034641385.1 of Darevskia mixta. NCBI lineage: Eukaryota > Metazoa > Chordata > Lepidosauria > Squamata > Lacertidae > Darevskia > Darevskia mixta. The sequence goes on from JAWWNH010000011.1 coordinate 17,613,098, forward strand.
TGACAGATAAAGCCTGCCATGCAGGGCAATGTTGTACCTGCTGAAATTCCTTCTTATAACATGTAATTAACCTGCATAGTTCACAGCTACAAGTTGTTGTGATGATGGATGGAACCTTACACGGTTCTAAAATGAGAATTAGATAAATTCCTGGAGGAAGTGGGAGGTGAAAGGCTATTGCAGCTGCTAGCCACAACAGCTAGATGAAACCTCCAGATTCAGAGGCAGATCAAACCCAGAGCTGCTGTTTGTAGTGGCAGCTCCATTTCATTTCTTCTTAACATATAGAGTTACAGGGGTCGGCAACCTGCAGCCCATGGGCCACAAGCGGCCCACAGTGGTCGTTTAAACCGCCCATGAGCCGCCCCCGAACCAAACTGCCCACTCGGCGAGTCCCCGCATGCTGCGCTAAAGCGGTGCAACACAGAACGGGGACTCGCTTCCACGGCGCCAGAAATCGCATCTGCGCAGGAGCGATCCGCCTCACGGAGCGATCTCCGCAGGAGTGAACTGGCCCAGGCAAGGTAAACCCTGCCGACTCCTGGAGTTGAAGCTCACCAATCACATTCAGAACTGATTCACTGAAATTAATGGATATGTGACGGCATGGGGGAAACCAAGTTGTTCTCATCCATCAGACAGAGAAGGAACAGGTGCAGGGAGCTCATGTCCCACCTTTTTGCTAATGTGAGCCACTTTGGGAGAAAAGTATTTGTCTGGAAAGCTGGATAAAAAGAGAATGAATAAAAGCTTTAAAAAAAAAGTAAGCCTATCATCATCCTCATCCATAACACCAGAAAGATGGAGCAAATAACAATGGAGGCAGAGACCGAATCAAAAAGTCTGCGTATGTTGCGATGGCTAGGGGTGGGCAAATTTGTCAGTTTCATTTTCTCTCAGTTTATCATTTTTCCAATCTTAGGTTCCATCCTCCACATGTCAATACTACTTTGCAATTTATTAATTTTTTCCTTAAAAGTTTTTGTGAAAATTCACCGGTGTTTTAGCACAAATTTCTCTTAAAAATTCAAAGAAGTGTGAATTTTTGATGGGTGTTTGCATTTCAGTTTGAATACTATTTCAGAAAGTGGAAAATTAGCTTTTAAATTTGCTTTTAAGTGTGAACTGATTAAAATTTCTGCCCCGTCCCTGATGATGGCTGCTATGAGGCCTTACAATAAAAAATGATACGCACCAAGAATGATAGAACAAAATCAAAACGATCAAAAAAATACCTCCATAAACACAGAGCACACTGCTGGAGCCCTGCAATGTCACTCTAATATACCGGTACTATCTCAAATTGTGGGAGGAGCTGGCCAATTTGGAAGATGCAAATCCTGCAGATCCAAATGGAACTTCTGCATGGCCAGCTCTTCGTGTGAACTGGGTGTCCCCAGAACTCTTCTGCAATGACAATGAAGTACTTTATTGGTTCATCCTGAAAGCCATACAAAAAGCCAGGCTGAGGTGCTGCTGTAGGCATGCTGGTTTCCCCTGGCGTTGTTCTGTCCCCCACGGCTCCCTCCTTTGCTTTTGAGGTCGAGCTAGCCTTGAATGTAGGCACAACAAACATTTGCACTCATTTACCATATAAGTAGCGACTCTCATCTGTGACACCTCTGAGACATTTATACAATCTCAGTTGTTTCTAATCTCACACAGCCACAAGGCTGGTACACCTCAAAAGGTAAAACTGTGGAGTTTCCATTGGGGAGGGGGGAATACCTTTTTGTTTCAGAGGACATTTTCCTACCATTTCCCCTAAAGTGAGCAAGTTTAATTGTAACAACTAACCAAAGCTGCCTTATTCTGTCAAAATGGAACACTCTCCCCCCAGGGCCACATTACGGACTCTTTTTTTGTCTTGGAATACAGCTGTTCGAGGGCATGTTCCGAGTAATGTCTCTAATCGGCAGATATACAGATATTCCAAGTGCTCTGGCTAATTATGTAATAAGGGAATCACTCCTAAATTTTTATAAATGTTAATGTAGACATTTAACTTCCGTTCCTTTGAAAGTGTGAACAGAAAATGAGAATTCAAGTAGTATGAGTACCAAATGCTTGTTTTATACCGGAGTTTAAAATTGTAGGGCACTGCAGATCTAATGCTGTATTCAAGCTGCAAATTACTCTCTTTGGCATTGAAATATTGCTGCAATTAAACCTGCAGTAAAGTATTAAAAGCAGGAGGGGGAAAAGAGGAAAGCCTCTAACTGTTTTTGGTTGGGGATTTTTGCACAGAGCTGTGTGGGTAGCAGAAATTTTAACGAAGGACTTCATGAATTTCCTTGATTTTAGATTTCATACACTGTGTCCAATAGTACTTTGGAGAGCTTTTTGCTGCTCACATAGATGTACATAGCCCATACGGTCAGCCATGCCAGGAGGACTTATTCAGGAATGTTTCTCTCACCCTGTTTGTAATGTAAACCATGCTCTCGGTACTTTTCCATTTGCTTAGGTGTCTGTCTTTGTTACTACATTTAGAATATAAGCCAATAAACAATTCATTACCATGGGAATCATGTTTTAGGTATTTGGCGAACAAGCCAAATTTGCTCGCAGTTAAGACTATCCATTAAGGCCGGTCAGTCGGCAAATGGCGGCGCTCTGTTCTCTCGCGTCAACCCTCTCTCCCACACTGCACACAAATGCACAAAGCCTTGCTTGACATTTCTGGAGAGCAAAGCCAATGTTCAGTACCATGTGCCAGTTGAAGCTTGATGGGACCCCATGTATATATTCAGATCCTCATGCTTGGAAGAGCAAAGCATGGAGCAACTTAGAAAATGTAGAAATCTGAGATGGGATGAGGGGAGTGAGAAGCAAAATTGTTAGGGAGAATATCAGAAAGGGATTCTAACAGCCTTTTATTTGATGTGCCAAGTTTCTATGTGAGATTTCTTCTTTTTTACGTGGGGAACATTCAGAAATGTGGTCCCCCCCACTGGAAATATATAGTGGTACACTCCTACAAGGGCAGGGCTACGTAATGGGTGATATTCAGCTAAGTTTTACTCAGAATAGACACACTGAAAATAATTAACTTCACTAAGTCCATTAATTTCAATGAACCTACTCTGAGTAAAACCTACTTGAATACCAGTCAATAGCGCTCGGCATGTAGTTCAGTGGTATCAGAGGCAGAAACTTGAACTGCGTACACATCCTGGGCAGGATTCACATAATGAACCCCACAACAAGACTTCCTCCCTCTCTTCCCCCAGCAGACATGTCCATATCCCCTGAAACTGGATCTGGGGAGGTTTGGAGAACCTCCAGACCAGCATGAGAGGGGCAGAGGAGGGAGGATCTTTCCATCTGATGAGCTGATATGCTGGTGCAGATGGCGTGATTGTAATACAGTGGTACCTCGGGATACAAATGCTTCGGGTTACAAACATTTTGGGTTACAAACTCTGCTAACCCAGAAGTAGTACCTTGGGTTGCGAACTTTGCCCCAGGATGAGAACGGAAATCGTGTGGTGGCAGTGCAGCTGCAGCAGGAGGCCCCATTAGGGAAAGTGCACCTCGGATTAAGAACGGTTTCGGGTTAAGAACTGACCTCCGGAACGAATTAAGTTCGTAAACCAAGGTACCACTGTAGTGCAATGTTACTGTAAATTCCACTCCATACATTTAAAGCACATCATCTTCCACAAGGAACCGAGTTTACCCCTCACAGATCTACCATTTCCAGAACCCTTAACAAAATACAGTTCCAATGATTCTTTGGGGGATGTCATGTGCGGTGTGCATGCAGCTCTACCATCCTGCCTTTTAAGGAATCGTGTTTGCCTTAACCAATAGGCCAAAGTGGTTTTTGGCCTATATTCTCCTATAAGCTAATGGAGAGAAAGAGAGATCCAAGCCAAGATTTAGGTAGATGGTAGGGATGTTTTATCTGTATGTGATGTTTTTAGATACTGTCTTTTTATTATTTTATCAATACAACTAACAGAACAGTCTTCTTAAATTATTGTTGAAACGTAGCAGCGCCACAAAACAACAGCGCTGGAGTTGCACTTACTGAAATTGCAGCTCATCAGAAACTAATCAAAATCATATTACATTCCCTGTATAAGAGGCAGATGGAGCACAAAATATGTTAAAGGTAAGAGACCTTGGGCAAGCTCTCTCCCATAAATCCAGGCCCCGGCTCCATTTCTACAATACTAAACAAGCAGGAAAGCCGTGGACTTCAAACGATAATGTCAATTGTCCTTAGCCATTTCTTTTATCAGAAAATAAGACTCTTTATGGATTTCATATGTTGGCTAAGCCAAAGGCCTGGTCAGTGTGAAAATGTTTACAGACTGAAGAATTCATGTCTGTTAGAATAGAATCAAAAGGAGGCTGACAATACACAAATCCTGGCGGTAAGCAAGAAAGCTGCAATGCCATTTACAGTAGAAAACGGAGGATCTTCATGTTTGTCTCAGTATGGTCGCCATTTTCCTCACTATTTAAGAATTCGGCTTAAGGGTCTCTTTACGGCAGGGCTTATGATCCATCAGCACTCCCAGCTTTAAACTTGACACTAGGTTATAAAACGGTGCTCTGTGTGCAAACCTAGTTAAAAGACAAAGATCGGTCTGACATTTTCGTAGAGTGGCTACACACACACCTCTTTGCAGATCTTTCGAGAACTACTAGAGAAATCAGTGACGTAGCGTGGGTTGCCAGCTCCCGGGGCCACATGGAAGGGGGGAAGGAGAGACATGGATGGAGTACAGATGCACATTCAGCTGCCGAATGGCGTCGACGACGTCACCCAAGAGACCACAGCCGCAGAGATGAGAAAAGAAGAGTCATTCCATTATCTGGAGGGGTCACTTCCCGGTTCGTATGGAGAAGCCCTTTTCAATGAAGTCCAGTGACAGAAGTGCACAGCTGTATTGAGGCAGACCGGGTGTCAAATTTTTGTGCCCCTAAGAATTTTGCACCCAAGGCAACTGCCCCTGCGCCCCCACCCCATGCTATGCCACTGAGTGAAATTAAGTATGGCTCTTTTCTAGTGTGGGCCAGGTGACCACTGGCATGTGAGATTTTCATGCGGGATAAAGTATGGCAGTGAGGCTTACCAGTGAGCATTGCTGCACATACTTAGAGAAGAAAGTCTCTCTGTATTCAGTGGAATTTGCTCCCAGGTAAGTGTGCATAGGATCACAGTCTCAAGTTTGTGGGCAAACAGGTCCATGACATGCAGAATGTATGCCAGTGGACATCCAATCCTATGCAAGTACATCTTGCTGGCTCAATTCATTTACAGGGTGTGGAGAGGGAAGGAGGTTGATTGTATGGGCGAGGCATACAACATGTGCAGGTGCAGAAGCTGTGATGTGATGCGAATATGAAAGAAGAATTTCCCCAGTCTGAACATGCAGCAAGCTCTGAGGACAAACTACTTCTATGTTTGTTTGTTTTTATAACAAAGTTATACTAAGTCCTCAGATGCTATACTAAATACTGTGGTTTTCAAAATCCCAAATTATGTAATACAGCAGCAGCGGTAGTCTTTTGGTTACTGGACTACAACTCTCATCATCCCTGGCCATTGGCCATGGTTACTGGGGCTGATGGGAGTTGAAGTCCACCAACATCTGGAGGGCCACAGGGAAACCAAACCTGTAATAGATCGTTGCTTCTTTTTGCTGGAAAAGGCCACTTTGCCTTTAAAACTGTATGAGGACAGTTCTTTAATAAGCAAAGCTTTCCCCTGCTGCAGATAGCACAATCATTGCTATAAAAGTGTCAAAGTTGCACAGGAGCCCTTCCACAAAATGGTGGTAGCTCTTATTCAGCACGATCATCTGTCTGTCCCTTATCCATCATGCATTAATCAAAGAACGAATAGATCAAAGGGTATGATATAGATTTCTGCTTTTCTACATGCTTTAAAAGATGTAAATTTAGATAAACAGCTCATAACTGTTTGTGTGAGTGGTACAGTCACAGAAATGGAGGGGGCAGACTTTGTTGAGATCCCAAGCCCTACTGAGAAATTTGCAAAGAAAATTTGCAAGTTGTGGTTTTTGGAGCTCAGAGGAAGCACCACAATGAGCAGTTATTTGCAAGACTGAGTCGGCTCAAATATCATCTGAACTGGCTCTCAAATAAGGTTGCTACCTCATCTTGGGAAATGCTACACCTCTCCAATTTCTGTCTATTTTGTAGCTTTCAAAGGCACAAAAGCCCTGCTGCAAGAAAAATACATTTCTAACAAGTGTCAGGATAGTGTTGTCTATATTTTGCTTAGTATTTCAAGGATAAAATCGCCTCTATCTACTTCAGCTTGGATACAACAGTTACTGCAGAGCAGTCAAGGGATGTGTCTCGAGCCCCATCTAGTCATATGTTATGGTAGGGGTAGCCAACATGGTAACCTCCAGATATTGGTGGACTACAACTCCCATCATCCTTGAGCACTGGTCATGCTGGGTGGGGCTCATTGGAGTTCCAGTGCAGCAATATCTGGAAGGCACGGTGTTGGCTATTCTTTGTGTTATGGAGTGACTTTATGTCATCACAGTCTGAGGATGTGGAAAAGATGCTTGGAGGACTGTGGCCTACCAGATGTCTGCTCGACCTCTGCCCATCTTGGCTTCTAACAACATTGACCTGGGGAGTGGCCCAGGATGAATTAAATGAGAAGAGGCAGTTAATTAAATGAGAAGATGCTTTAACTTTTTAAATAATTGTAATAAAAAGCTGGAAAAATGCTTATTTCACTGGTTTACAGGTGCTAGGAATTTAAGAATTTGCATTGCCACTATTCATTCTAACTTTCTAATGTAATGCATACCACCTCTGATGCATTGCATCCTTGATAATGCCACCAGGAAAATCTAAAAACATCCTGTATACATACATACATACATATATACATATAATATACATTATATGTATGTATATATATATATACATATATACATATAAACCACTATATATATCATTAGTGGTTTGTAAATATGGACGATTCACAATTGTCCACAGGGAACTGGCCACAGACTGCTAATTGAGACCACCCCTGCAGGGCGGAAATGTAGGGGTTTTGCTTTATAACCACGAGACTTGATCTAAAGCTGTTAAATCAATTAGAATATTTTCACTGACTTCAGTAGACCTCTATTAAGATCATGTATAGGAAACTGAACTCAGAGAGAAATGTGTGGGCTGCTGTGTAGTGTAATATCTGTAATAAGCAGGATTGATTTAATGTGCCACCCAACATAACTGCAGCCCATAATTGCAAGCAGGATATAATTTTTACACACACACACACACACACACACACACACACAGAGTGTCTGTCTGCTTCAGAATACATCCCGATCCAGATATTCATTAGGCTCAAAACCCATAGTGAAATCCTATACAGTATAGTATATGCATATTGGAGGAAACCAAATCCAACAGTGCTTACTCTGTAGTAAATGTGCTTAGGGATTGCAGCCTATCAGTGTGGTGCATAGCTACTCATACAGTTGCCCCAATGAGTTCAGTGAGATTTAATAACAAGTGAGGGTGAATAGGATTACAATTTAAAATGTCCACTTTGGAAGGTCAAAACCTCATCAATCTGATCAGATTTGGTCATCCTGATCAGATTTGGTCATCCATGCTCAGTCATTCACCAGTGGCAGGATTTAGGTTCTGACAATCTAAAATGAAACTGAAGGAAACTCTGCAAATCAGCACCATTTCTTATTAATACCGCAGCATAAAACAAGAGATGAAAACCTTTGGAAGGGTAATACATACATACCCGTAAATATATGCACTGCAACAGAAGAAAAGTCTTGTATAATTGGTTTCCAACCATCCCATGTGTTGCAGCTTTCTCTCGTTCTAAGAAAATATATGATTCTGCTAAGAGATTTTAGGATATCCTGATTTAGTTAAAACTTCACTTTGCATAAAAGGAAAACTCAGTGTACCATCATGTGAAAAATGCTTTCTAAACACAGAGAGGTGATGTCATATGCTATTGTATGAGTCCAAGTATGGCTTGTGTTATCACCTAGTCCTAAGGAAAAGGTCATTGTTAATTTAACTTCTTAAGCTTCCTGAGATTAATGAAATCAACATACGGTAGAGCTGAATTTCCTTTCACACCATTTTAAACTAAGATTAAGGGCTCATTTGCACAACCAAACTCACTTGTCAAGATGTGGTTAACTGGATTAGCACTGCAGCTGTGTGCCCAGCTCAAAATTCAACATTTAGAGTGCCATCACAAAACATCTAAAGCAGGGGTTGAAACCCAGGTCAGTTGTTTAAAATGGGAGCTTCGCCTCAACTTTACTCCCTCTCCTTGTAACATTAAGACTTGCCCATAGGTCACCAATAGGATAAATGCTGTGTATGCAAAAGATTTCAGGAAGCAAGACAAGTAAGTTATGGTAACAGAGGAGAAACCTCAACATAACATAAAGGCGGGCTCACTTTTTGAACTGGGCAGTCCTATTGCTTCATCACATGGCTAGCTGCAGTGCAACACTTTGACCAGAACACCAAAATACCTAACCTGGAGAGAAGATCCAGATCTACCATGTGAAAATTCAGACAATACTGTCGGATATCAATATGCTTTTGTGGTAACTATTGGCCAAGATAGTTGCTTGAAATGTTGAATATGGCAAAGGTTTCCCCAGCAGAAAAGATAGGCCTTCTCCCCTTAATTCTCACTGATTATAATGAAGCAGAACAATCAGAGATTTTGAAAAGCTAGACTACAGCTGTGCCGTACAGGTTAATAGGCTAAGACACTTTGATTCACTGCCCACATGGCCTATGTTCAGTGAATCTCATTAGCTGTTTTATTTTTACCACATTCTAGCTGTCAGTTGTGCTTCTGGACACATGGCTCTTTTCCAAGATGATGATGGGCTAGAATATGAGTCCACAAAATTTCCTTCCTTTCCCTTGACCTAATCAAACTGCACCTTCACAAGTATGTGTTTATCGCCTACAACAAATCGTTGAAGTACAGTCTAAATGTTTGCTACTAATGGAAACCTCCCTGAGACTACAGCTACATGCTTCCCCAAGTAAAATTAATGATGATTATTGTATTTTGCTTGTTTGTTTGCTTTATTCTACTTAAGTTTTTTCAGGCCCAGAAACGGAAAATTACAAGTGGGATGCAGGAACTCTTACAAGGAAAGGAAAGGAAACATAGCAGTCCTCTGACGATGCTCTCATTGTTCCAACTGATTTTATTTTATTTCTGAGTGTCTCACAATACACTGGGAAAGAATTCCAGAACTATTTTGTACTTCCACAAATCTTATAGATCTATAGCTATAGCTACGGTATATACACATGACTGCTTTGAATTTTATTTTTGTCCTGGGTGCAGACTATACTAGGAGTTAATCCTAGATCATCTATGACAGTGATTGCTACCATTTCATCTGGTTATCCCTTTTTATAACTAAAAAGTGTCCTGTTGTGAATGCAGTATGTGGCAGAGAAAACAGTCATTGTTTACTCAAAGGATCATCCTTAGAAATGTGTCTGATTAAGTCAAATGATCTGGTGGAAAAACATTACCCTGATCTTATGAATGGCCACAGACTTAATACTGGTCACCACTTAGCATGTTATTCCATAGGGCATGTATGTGGCAGCATGCTTTGTCCCATTGCTTTTTTATTTCATTTCATTTGATCCATTAGTACTCTGTGTATTTTCTTTATTTAGGCATTTATATGCCACTTTCCTCCCAGACAAATGGCCCTCAAAGTATGTAAGACACTCAATACTATGACATCACATATGATAAGCATCACATGAGTCACTCAGTCTAAAGTTGTCTGCTGCTAGTTGATCTTACATTTTTAAGGATGTTTTAATTATGATGTTTTAGTTATGAAGTTTTAATTACCGTGTGTGAGATCTACACTGGAAGATACCAAATGTTGCTGCAGCAAAATCTCCATTAACCCAGTTGAAATGAAAAAGGGTTGCATGGTGGCACAGTTTGGTGGAACTATACTGTTGATGTAATAGAAACTAATTATTGGCCACAGATATGGTTGCAGAGCACATGTAACTGACACACAACAGCATTTATGAAGGCTTCAATACCTTTTACACTGCCCACCCTTTTATATATCTATAAAATATTTTTCAAAAGTATAAGGTGGGATGGTTAAAGAGAAAGTATTGAACACACACACATATTCACAAATTTATGCAAGTCTCCACTTGCGGATATTCTAATATTCATGCCTATAAATACTTAAACTGAGGCTATCAGGAAGAACTACTGTTTCTGTCCTGTTAATGAATTATTTTCTGGTTAAATTGTATCTCACTGCAATGGAATCTGATCACCTGCTTCAATGCAAAAGTCACATGGGGGGAGAAAAACCCTGCTGAGTTGAACTAATAAAGGAGAACATGTACTCAAAAGCATGAACATGAATTAATAAAGGTGAACAAAAGCCCAAATGGAAATTTCAAGAGGGCCTAAGTTAAACAGAAACGGGGGGCTTATATGCCTTTAGATATTAAAATGCAGTTCAGCCTCTGTTTTGTTTTCTATTTAAACAAAAACACTTAAAATACATATTGAGATATGTCAAAACATTTTCACATTTGTTGAATGGAGCCTATTCTCACAGATGCCTCAATCACTCTCTGTGCAAAGAGTTGTATCCACACGGTGCTCACTAGATGTGTGGGTCTACCAAAAGAGAAGTATGAGCTGAAGTAGTGTGGAAAAGGGGAGAGGCAAAGATAAAAGATAAGGGACGGTGAATGTGCAGATTTCCTAGAATAGATATAATCAAGACTAGGAGTGGGTAGATTGGGATCTATAGCTCTGGGCAATTTGTAGTAGAGCAACAAAGAGCAAGTCCCCCTTCTAAACCAAGTTATTAGAATCCCTGATCTGTGGTAACTTAGATGTACCGGTAATCCCGATACAAGGCTCATAGGGTGCATTAGGAGTATATGCTATACATCTTGAGCCAATATACTGGTTCTAGTGCCAGCACCACCACTAGTCCACATGCACATACATAACAATTTTCTACATGACCCCCATTGGTAAAAAAAAAAAAGGGGGGGGGAGACACCCAAGTGGATCCCACAAGCCTGACATCCGCCCATGCTTGGTCTAAACATTCAGGAGGACTGATGGATGAACGAAAGTAAAAGAGATTGATAGCTGGATGTTTGGACTTCCAAGGAATAGCAACATTGCAAAGACAGTCATTGATAGCCTATGTCTAGCTCTCTTACAGAGCCATCCAAGTTGTTGGCCATCACTACCTCTTATGGGAGTGAATTCCATACTTTTACCATGTGCTGCATGAAGAAGTACTTTCTTCTGGTTGTCCAGAATCTTACAATTTATATACTGCTTAATGCCAATATAGGCTTCTAAGAGGTTTACAAGTATAAATATCAGTTACACAAACAATTAGAGTCTTAGAAAAACATGTCTTTCACAGGGACACCCATCCTTGTTCATCAAGTTCATTCCCTTTGTTTTGATTCTGTTCAATCTTCTACTACTACTACTACTATCATTAATTATTATTATTATTATACCCCACCCATCTACTGTAGCTGCTACAATAGACCCAAGAAACTATTACACTGATTCCTCCGAAACCTCCATCCTGAAAGATCAGGAGTTGTAAGCAGGAGTCCCAAATCTGTTCATTTCCCCCAAGTCTGGCACCTTAAACATGGTTTTATGCTTTTACAACAACAACAACAACAACAACAACAACAACAACAATATTTTTAAAGGCTGCCCAGTTTACAGCCTTAAAATAAAGGTTTTCTTGAGAATGTCATCCTTTCTTGCTTTCAGAATAAAAGATTAGAGAAAAGTTAATAAATTAGACTGAAAGTAAAACACTAAAGAATATACAGAAACAGAATATCATACCTGCTGCATTTGTGAATTATTAGACACTTAAACGACTATATCCCAGCACCATCAGTGATATCCTTTATTTACCCTTAAGGCGCTTGGCAGCTGCTAAATGGCTGTCTATGGCAGTTTGGTAGAAACAATAATAATACATTATAAATCAATGAAAATGAAGTTTTTGCCGTGATAATCTGATATAGATTTGCTAACATTTGTATGAAATTCAATTCTGTTTGATTGCATCAGCATATGTTTCATTTCTTCCAGCACTATTGATTTTGAAGGTTCTTATCCATATGTCTAAATTATTTCAGTTATATCTTTGCATGACTGTTTGGAAATAACCTGGATCATGTGGAATCATTTGTTCTATTTACAGGCTTCTTATAATCTGGTTAGCCAACTAATGAAATCTGGGTTGTGCCTCAGAGAGAGAGGGAGGGGAAAGTATCTTCAAAAACACCTCTTGAAGTTTATAGATACCTGCCAGTGTTCCTGGACAATTAAAACTGCCTCTGTTTTTTTAACCCTAACAAAGCCAAACTTTGAAACATAGGGACTATAATCACACTTACTTAAGATAACATGGCATTTCTAAAATCCTGTCCTCTAATAGCTGGTTAAATGGGTAGCTACCATTTTTAATGAACACATTTAATAGTCAGATCAGATAGATAGACATAACTAGATTAGCAATTAACCACTTGCATTAACCACTGAGAAGTAAACAGCAACACATTCAGTCAGGCTGATGCCCAAGTATCTATGTTTAGGATTTCAGCCTAAAGCAAACAGCATAAATGGGAACTGACATTTAAAGAAGAAACCTACAGAACAGATGCCAAGTTGTTGTTTTTACTTTCCTCCTAAATGAGTGGATGTAGCAGATTTTTTTTCAGGAATAGCACAACCAGGGGACACCACTGAAAAAGCCCTGCTCCTAGTACAGGACAATTGATAGTGGCATGTAAACTGCGTGACAAGAGTAAGGCAAGAGAATACCAGTCAAGTCAACAGAGAGATCTTGGGGGAACTGAGTCCTTGCTGAAAAGAGTAACATTTCCTCTACCTCTGTGTTATTTCTCCTCTACACACACACCCCTCATCCCTGATGTAACTGTGATGTGATTTCTGAAGTGAGTACAAAGTCCTTTGGTGTTTTTTTTCCCAAGGGACTCTGTTAAAAAACAAACAAAAACATGGGTGTTTGCATTGTATGACATCTAAAACACTAGTGAATTTGCCGGTGATATATTGGTTGGTGTAATAGGGTGGTGGGCTTTGTGTTGTTGTTTTTTTACTGCTTTTAAATGTGACAGTTACCCCAACATAATCACAGGTGGAGCAATGACTAGAGTCATAATGTTGAGATCCAGGCTTAATGATTGGTATTTTTAATTTGGTTCTAACATATATATTTTTTGTAGATTAGGAGGCTGGCAGAAAGCACTGTTTTTGATGGCTTTTTTGAGGCACTGAGCGCTGGCTTTCAATGACAGTTCTCCCTAATAGCAAGGTGGTCGATTGGAGAAGACGGCTGAAAATCAACCATAAAAGGGATGCAGTTGTTCTGTTTTATATTGTATCTGGAACTGTTCAGAAGGATTCTCTGGGCAGAGCAGATGCTCACTGGATGCTATGACAAATGACAGAAAGACAATTATGGTAGATAATTTTGTGAGTCCCAGATATTGAAGGGAAAACAATCTGCAGCAGGCTCATGCCGACACATGGCAGGAAGGGACACAGTGGCATGGCAGGATGGAGCTCGCATGCTTGCCCCCCTCTCTCCCCTTCTTTGTGTGAGGGACATAACACCTGAAGAGGGCTTGTTTCATTAGCCATTTCCTGCTCTCAGACATTACTGTGAACATTTTCTTTGGCTGCAAAGCTTCACTGAGTGTTGTGATGTTCAGTTGTTTTAAACATAATTTATAAAAGTTTCTAGCCCTCATGGTCCTAAAGAGAATTTCAAAAATGTCTGCAGCTCTGAAAGCAAGGAGCACTTGGATTAGTGAAGTTGATGATCAGGAGGGGTCCATGTGGAGTCCCTTTTCGTGTAACATTTTTTCGGTGGTAGTTGGTGGTCACTGTTCTGTTGGGAGGGTGGTTGTTGTTCCCCAGTAGGTTGAGAGATGTTGTGTTGTGAAGATGTTGTTTGTTCTGCTTTGTCTTGTTGTTGTGTGTGTTGAAAATACTGAGTAATACCCCTCCCCACCCTCTCACTATATATAAGGGTCTGGTGACTTCTGTTTCAGTGTATCTGAAGAAGTGTGCATGCGCACGAAAGCTCATACCAAGAACAAACTTAGTTGGTCTCTGAGGTGCTACTGGAAGGAATTTTTTTATTTTTTATTTTGTTTTGGATTAGTGAAGTTTTGCTCTGCCTGACTCCGACTTTCTGTTTCCCCTGCCCCTGTCGTAACCTTTGTGTTCTTTTTCAGCTCTACTTTTTCTGTAAAGTTTCTGTAAAGTTGAACCATATAAATACAGTGGTACCTCTGGTTACATACTTAATTCATTCCGGAGGTCCGTTCTTAACCTGAAAACATTCTTAAACTGAAGCACCACTTTAGCTAATGGGGCCTCCCCCTGCCGCCGCACCACCGGCGTGCAATTTCTCTTCTCATCCTGAGGTAAAGTTCTTAACCCGAGGTAATATTTCTGGGTTAGCAGAGTCTGTAACCTGAAGCGTATGTAACCCAAGGTACCACTGTACGGAAAAGGGAAGATTAATCACAGAGCACATATCCCTTCAAGAATGAGGCTAGGAAGCAACATCCTTTGGCATCTACTTACACATTATATTAAATGTGTGGTGCGCAGCGGCAGCAGTGTGGTTTTTGTTGTTGTTTTAAGTTCTAATGGTAATTGTCATGAGAAGCTGTGATTCCCACAGGCATTGCAGTTGGGCACAGAAGGGTTAAAGCTCCTGTTCCAACATGGTTATGCTCCCAATGAAAATTGGAGGCCTCCCGAACTTAATTTAAAAATAGAAATTAAAAAATGGATGTGCTGTGTCTATAATGTAATGTGTTGTTAGGTGTCATGTTTTCTGTGTTGGTCACTTTAAAAGGGGGGTGCATATGGATGAGAATGTGATCAGGAATGCAGTGTATATCCGGATTTCAGGATGTTTTGGGTTAATCACAAGCTAGTCCACCCCAAGACTTACACTACACGTTTTCATGTTGCCACCCTGAGCTCCCTTGCGAGGAAGGCAGGAAGGAACTATAAAAATAAAACTCTGTATCTGTGAAGCTCAATCTGAATGCAGATTCTTATTTCTAAAAGTCCTATGCCTCGGAACATGAGGAGGAGCTCTTGAATTGCTGAAAGCTAAAGTTTCCAGAAGATCTGTACAAATTCCTTGGTATGTATGCCAAAGTAAAGTGCACTGAGTTCAGTGGGACTTACTGTATTTTTCCGTGTATAAGACTAGGTTTTTCAACCAAAAATTTTGGTTTAAAATTGGGGCTCGTCTTATACACGGGTAGTGCTGAAGAGTGTTTTCTTAATTTGGAGCCCCCAAATCTTATACATGGGGGCGTCTTATAAACGGAAAAATACGGTACTTCCTGGCAAGATCTACACATGCTGGAGTGGTGAACAACCTCTATTCCAAGCTATTCCAGCCTTTGGGGTTGCTGTGTACCAGGTACCCAGGTTTCCCATTGCTTTCCCATTGTAGCAACTCCCTGATGGCAATCACTGGCCATTTTAAGAGAGTGCAGCCCATGAGCCAGAAGCTCAGCCTACTGGCCATAAGGAAGCATATGCAACATCTTGATGACACAGCCATAGTAAGTTCTTTCTGCTTATATACTTGCAGAATTGCAATTGTCTGGTTCCAGCCTGCCTCCCTTCTCAAATGTCTTTGTCACTGTGATAAACTGAACTACAGCTGACTCTCTCTATAAAAACTCTTTAGTTAGAAAAATATTTTAAATTAAAAAGTTAGTGGAAGCTTGAATCTTCTCAGGTTTAAAACGAACAGTCCACTATGGTGAATGATCTTATCCTAGAAAAGTTTAGAAATAAAAAAAGCCATTTTTAAAAAATCAGATGAAACATCACATCAGGAATACTGTTGGTAAATGCAAGAGTGCCTTAGGTACTTGAGCTTAAATGGCAAAATACACTGAGGTGACCTACTCTGAAAGCACTTGTATATTTGGAAGTGGTGAAATTCAGACTAGGATTCCCTTCTACCTATCCCCTTCTGCCTTTAAAAACATTTTTTAAAGGCACACAACACAAAATATGAAAGAGCATCAAATTATTCACAGTGTTAGCTTGCGCCCACTTCCAGAATTCCAATTATCCCTGACCATGGGCCCTGCTGGCTAGGCATGATGGGATTTTGAGTCCAGCAATATCTGAAGGGCCACAGGTTCTCCAACCCTGATTTAAGGCTTGCGCAATAGTGGCTAGATCTGCTTTTTCCAGGAAGGGGCGCAGTCCTAGATGTCAAAGAGATAAAACAATTATACGACTTTCCGTGTACATCTGAAGGCAGCCCTATATTTGAAAGCTTTTAATGTTTGATGTTTAGTTATGCTTTCTTATATTCTGTTGGAAACCTCCCAGAGTGGCTGGGGCAACCCAGTCAGATGGGTGGGGTACAAAAAAAATATTATTATGATTAATAATATTATTATTACTAGTCATTCAGATGTAACGCAGGATCCAGGCACACTGACAGACTGCAAAATCCTGCATTCATTGTGATTCTTGGGATTGGGGTGTGTGTGTGTTAATGTAATCAGTAGCTTAGTTTTAAAATAAAAAGCTATGCAATGGAAATAAAATTGCACTAGTGAAATATTTCTGGTAAAACCTTGATCTGAGTGCTGAGCCAAGACTGGAACAATGGTTATATACAACCATTGGCTCTTCAGGTCATGGAATCAAATTGGAATAAGGATCAGCAATGCATTCCCTGTCCATTATATGAGTAGCACTACAACATGTGAAAGATCTGGCCAGTAGCCCCTTCAACCAGTAAAGAGATTTAACAGCACAGGAAGTAAGGCACCTGAGTCCTTGGTCACTTCCAGGAGACCTTTTTAATGAGCATGCAGGCTGATTTGTTTGCAGGGAGGCATTGTGTCAAAACAAGTGTTACCCCAAGTGTGCATGGCTCCATCACTGTCATCTTGGGGATCTTTGAGGAAAGCATGTTTCTTTCACAAAGGCTTTAATTGCACAGCCTGAATTTGCCAGGATTTGATTGAATCCCACCCGAAAACGGCAACTGTCTGAAGGTGCCTTTTGATTGAAATTCCTTGACAGCTACGTTGTTTTATTCTATCAATAAAATAACAACTGACTTCCAGCAATGTCAATAAATATTCCAATCCAAGCAAGTAATGGCCATTAATGTAAATGTTTATTTCTTTGATCAGTCACTCGTTGCACTTTTAATCTGCACGTTTAACATCAGTAAATAGTGGAGTGGGGGTGGAGATATCTAAAGTATAAATTATGTCTTAAAAAGATAAGCAGCATCAGGTTTGAGTGAGCCGACAGTTGAATCTATCTTGGTACTGTGGCAGTAAGCAACAACAATAGTACTTGCAATCCAAGTGGCTAGCAACCACTATTCAAATTTCCCACAATGCCCCAGATCTACATCAGAGTATTTGTGAGAAAGTAAAATGGGGCCAGTTTTTAAAAGGCATACCAACCCAGGTAGGCCCCTTCCTGGGTCTCCAGCAGTGCCCAGGAATGCTGTAAGTAAACATACCACTAAAAAATAAAGTAATAATAATAATGACTGGCCCCGAAACTGTTGTTCAGATAACAAATATACTGAATTTCAAGTCTCAGCAGTGTCAGACTTCCAGGATTGCAAAATGTATATTGCCTTCCTTGTCGTTTGCAGATGGTTTCCACATGGCACTGTTTGTGATTGACCATAGAAATCGTGATGGGAAATAGGGAAGAAGACCATCTCTGCGGTATGTAAAGGCCATTTTAGTCTTTATAGATGAAAACCAGCACTGCTAATTGTATCCAGAAAGCTAAAGGAACTGAATGATGCTGAATGACTGGTGTAATGTGCTGATGGCAATCCACTTTCGCCTGCATGGTAGAGAAAAGCAAAATCTATATTTATATATAGCAGGGTAGGTATCAGCCAGAATACAGTTCGCCATCCTTTATGAACAGGTGAAGCACATTCTCTACTGTAAATCGATTTTTATCCCATGGAGTTGATGGTCAGCAAAAATGCCCCCAAAGCTCAAGATCCTGAAGGACTATGATTGAAACAGTGCGTTGCTTGCAAATTTAGAATCTCTAACGGTTTCTACAGAGGTTTTTGAGGCTAGGGTACCAAAAAAGAGAAAAAGAGAGAAATCCATCTTTTCACAACAGCCCAACTGCTAATTCAAGGGAATAAAAAATAATAATATCGCTCTTAAACACTTTTTTCTTTGTTTTGCTTTGCTTTGCTGCTTCCTGTAGCAAAATAATAAAACATAAAGGGCACTGTTTCCATTATTTCGCTACCTGGTGGGTTTTACATTTTAGCTGTTTGGTGAAAAACTGTCATGACTGGTTATATAGCTACTTTAAAGGAATGCACTCATCAAGCTCTCTACACCGCAGACACTTTTTCTCAACCTCTGCTTCCCCCCTCCTCTGCCCACCCACCTCCCCTTATTTCTCACATTCACTTTCTTACTTTCTTGGCTGCCTCTTTTTTCCTTTTTTCAATCTTTCTCATCTCGCCTTTCCATTGTTATTCACCCTGTTTATTGCTTCAAGCAACCCTGACATACTGGACATCATCTGAAACTACAAACGACAGGATGCAATAAGCTAGAGAATAGCAGTAATCTGAGGAAAGTTCTTCATTCACTCTTGCTCCTAACTCTCTGTCTTCTTATCCTACATAGAAAATAAAAAAATCAATACCACCTCACAGGGCTTGATAAAAGTGCTGGATGAGTACAGCAGGCATGCTGGATATAGTAAATTAAAGTGATCAAAATTTTCCAGTCGACTCTGCCTATAGCCTACATAAACTAACAACCCTGTCTGCAGAATGTCTGTCATTCGAGAAGCTTTATTTTATCTGTGTCTCTGATTATCTAGAGACTGAATACATATGCTTATACCTGTGTGCATGGGCACTTTTATGTGTGTGCAAAACAGACGCTGTGGCAGATGTCTGCTTATGTGTACACTCGCACACATCTGCACTATCTCCCTATCTCTTTCCAAAGATGCATAAACAATATTAACATGCACAGAATTAAACATGGATCATTCAACTGTTTGGGGGAGGTTTGGTTGGTTTGGGGACTTTTTTGTACTATAGAGCTGACAGCAAACAACCATTTCTGGTGTTGCAGCAGCCAAACATTCATTTACAATAATCAATTCATTCTTTCCATGTAAATCGAACATCAACAACCCGGGAAAGTCTATGAGGCCAACAGGCTGTGCTTATGAGAGCTTTAATGCACAAACAACAGGGATGTGTGTGTGTGTGTGTGTGTGTGTGTGTGTGTGTGTGTGTGTGTAAGTAGGTATGTAGGCAGAGAAATTACCCCTCGATGGGGTAACCCAGTTGAATTTACACTGAAATAGGTTTGAAGCTCTGCAGGGCTGGCGCATTAGTGTTTCATCTTTCCAACATTATACTTGACTTTCAATTCATATCTGAGGGGCATGGGAATGGTAGAATTATAGTAAAACCACATATCTCTATTGCCAGCATGGTGTGCATGTGTTGGCCTCTCTACAAATACTCATGAGCAAATCTGACTTCTCTTCCAGAAACCAGTTGTGTATAGGAGTGAGGATGTGGGGAAGTGCAGCTCTGGAATTTTATTCATAGCAGGAGTGATGGGCATCAGTTGCTAGAGTGGTATTTGCCAGTGATTGGAGGACAGGTCTGACCTGGCATATGAACCCCTTTTTGGGTGGGTTTAGCTCAGTGACTGCCCAAGGTCAAATAGTGAACTTCATTTAGATGTTTGTTTATCATTGCATTTATGTCCTACCTGTGAGAGAGATTAGACTGTGAGAGCGGGTCACACCAATTCCTTTTCCATGCAATGTCACTCATGTCCAAGCCCAGACCCTCGTTGACAAAGCCCATTCAAATCCAGAATCTTCAAATTATCTGAAGTTCTTTAAGAACTAAATAAACTAAGTGTTATGTCTCTATAAGTTAATAAATCTTTTTAAAAGGGGGGGGGAACTTTGCTCCTAGGCTAAGATCCATTTACAATGGCCTGATAATCAAAATGCAAGCACAGGCTTCACAGCAGCAGTACAAATTGTGCTGTTATAGCATGTGGATTTGTATTACATTGGGTTTGTGGCTATAGTCATATGATACTTGACTCCTTCTTATGGCATTTTCTTTCTCAATGTTGAGATGCAATGGGCATGACTATTTCACAGGGAATTGAGGTTTCCACTCAGGAAGTTTGCAAAGCACACCCATTCCATGAAGAGAGTATATCGGCAGAAAGAAGGAAGGGAAGGTCAGCCCGACTCATGAACAAAACATTAATATTTGCAGAAATGAAAATTACAAACCAAAACTGCTCAGCTAATTGGTTTACTTATTTATTTTAGAATTAAAGAATTTGTTGAATAAATTCTGTTATGTGGGGGAAATGGCCACTTGCTTGTCACACTCCATACAAGGGGATAGTCTCACCTCCAAGTTGTGCTGCTAGATGCTTCCCCAAAAGATGGGAATGTGGCCAGTAGGACTCACGTCAAGGACAAAGAGGGAGCCCATCCCTGTAAAAGAGGGAGGGAGGGAGGTGCCAAGAGGTCTCAAACCAGGGCCTGGGACCCATGTGCCTTACTCTCTACACCACCATGACAGCTGACAGAAGAGGAGGCTGCTGGCATTCTCTCTGCTTACACTGGGGAAAAGAGGGTTTGCACTGCAGTGGTTGGAGCTGCTAATATACAGGAAAAAATGTTTTCTGGTCTAAGGTCAAATTTGTAGATTAACCTTGTATATTTTCTTCAATTTGATATGATATCCAAATAGCCAGATAATATCAGCATTGTTGTTTTAGAAAGAACAACAGATTAGAAAAAGGAATTTCCCCCATTTCAGAGCTAGTTATCTTTGGAAAAGACATTTAGATTTGCCTCATGGCCCCAGTTCCCATGGAACTGCAAAATGTATACATTGCCCATATTATGTATGTTTGGTTGTTTATAATTCTCAGACTTTTATATCTTGACCATGCCTGTGGCATATTCCTGTTTCTATACATGCATTAATGATATTTTGTTCTGGAATTCTCCTAATTAGTTGGTATGACTAAAACTCTCTCATCTCAAGCCATGGTTTAGTGGCTTTAGCCAAAGATTAATTTGTTCACAATGCCATTAGACCTGAATAAATTGCCTGTCTTCCTCATCTCACAAATCATCCAAATTTTAGAACAAAATTGGATTTTTATTAATTATACTGCATTTGATTCATTCCCATAAAATATTCTAGTATTATTCCTTGACGAATCCCACACTGCTGACCAAATCCATTTGTACAAGCTTTTTCTGCAATTCGGTTTTGTGGTTATCATACGGAAGAATCTTAGATTCATCTTCCAAATTCCTCATCCAACCAGAACACAGATGGTTTCAAGAAATGTTGACATTTTGCAAAAGTTATAATTCCTGATAAATTATAATGTGGACTCAGCTTGCATGAAGTGGGTATTTTCTTAAACCAAATAGAGAGAATGTGGGAATGTTATTTCTCTGAATTTCATGCTCCCAACCTTGGTCTATTGTACCAATATTGCCAACAAATATTCAAACTCGTTCTGTAATACATAGTCCATGAGAAACCCCTTTTAGATATGGATCAAAATTAATGTTTGGGTTCAGTTACAATGTTTTGTTTTATATTCTGCAGTAGAGAATGTGTTAAATGCAATTAATAAGCAACTTTCTGCTATACATTGGCTGTTTTATTTCTCCTGTACTGCGTTTGTTAAAAAATACTAAGGATATTTTTTATAATGAGATGGCCTGCGTTCAGCCAACAGTATTTTCCTCCTTGTAAACCAGTTTTACCCAGCATCCTTTTCTAGTGGCTTTGCAATGCTGAGGTGCCTACAACGTGCTCTGCTTGGCTCAATCTGTTTTATGCTCTTGTCTGATATTTTCAAGGGTTTTTAATCACAACAGGGGCAGATTGATCAATGACAGATATGAGCAACAACTTTTGCATGCTAACAGTGCAGGATTTTTTATCTGTGATAATATTTCTCTCTTAAAAGGCCTCTGCACTGCTATGTATTAATTAAAATCTAAATACTAAATATTGATTGATGCGTTATCAGGCCATAGCAGTTGGGCCCTGCCACATTGATTTTTTGCTGTGATTTATTATCATATTTAAGAAAAATCATTTTGTGTGATTATACGAGGAAATAGACTTTAGTGAGGGTGTAATTCTTTTGTATCACTTTTGTTGTGTGGAAGACGGGGCAATTCCTCAATTGCAGCTAAGATTGCTGATATCCTTCATTGCTTCTCCTCTTCAGCCTGCGACGGCTAATGCTTTAAGCCTGCTTGGTCCTGTCATTAGGAATAATGGCCATTAGGATTTACCTCTTTAATCACAACTAAGATTAACAGATGGTATGAACCTAACTTCTTAAAATTATCTAGTTATTAGCAAGTATTTCTCCTTAACACGTTAATAACATTTGTTTTTCTTAACAGCATGGGCTGTAGCCCAGGCACCCTGCATCAATATTGGAATTTGTCACATGCTTAGTCTTCCTTGTTAGCTATAGCTATTGTAATTTCAGTGTATATAAACGCATGTGTATACAGCTACATGCCTATGTGTGTGATGTGTGCACATGTACACACATGCAGAGCGAGAGAGAGGGAGATTAAAACAGGACCATAAATCCCAGTGCTTAACACTCACAGCAATCTGGAAACATCATGTGCACAGTTATGCCTATTTGCATGACGTTCAAATCCAAAATAAAGTTAAATCCTAAGCATGCTTACTTGCAAGTAAATGAGCTCACCAAAGGCTATTCCCATGTTCTCAGATGTCTTCAAGATTAAATTTCAAAACACACACACACACACACACACACACCCCACTGCTGCAAAGAGCATTTGCTGTTGTTATGTTTTCATACCTCAGAACCTGAAATATAGATTTTGTAGACAGATTAACATATGTGTTCTGAAACACAGCAAAGGATGGGTGATGGCCATCCTTTAAATGACACCTCCCCTACAGGAGAACAAGATCAAATGTTAATATACTGCATGTCTGGAATCATTTATTGTATTTTGGCTTTTCAAATGGAATGCAAACAAAGTTATATACTGGTCGCTACTTTTGTTATTGTCCAGTTGTGATACCTCCCAGAATTATTATTCTCAATTGGATTTATATACTTTTTTAATGAACAATGGGCTTTGCAAAGTTTGCCTCATCTATCATTTACAACAGCATTGTGAGACAGTGATTTACCCAAGGATCCTTGGGTGGATTAGCAGCTGAGCTGTGGAGCAGACCCATGTTTATTTGTTTTGTTTATTTATTTATTTATTTAGCAAGTTTTATACAGTATACCACTTAATAAAAAAAACTAGGTTGTTTACATAAAATGTTATAAAGTACTCATTTAAAAATAGCAATAAAAACAGCCTTAAATAATAGTATATATAATAGCATTATCAAAACATAGATAAAAATCAATGTTTTACTCAGAGCACATCCACTGAAATTAATGGGCAAGGATAGCTTAGATCCATTAACTTTATAACTGGTATGCTCTGAGTAGACCTTGGTAGGATACAGCCCAACAGATTTGAAAAACAAATCTATGTAATAAAATTAACATGTCCGGCTAGGATTGCCTAAACTACATGAATGGGCCTGCCTAATATCAAGTGCTGTCACACTAAAAATTTGGTTTTTTTTGCAAGGGCAGAATGGACATTACAGGGCACTTCAAGCCAAACAATCTTTGTGTAAAACCCTGATCCTTACACATTGGGAATTAAACTCTGTAGATGCCAAGTGATTCTTTTAAACAACTGGTTAAGCCCAAGATCAGTAAAACAACAAGTTCATTAGGACCAACCAAAGTTCACAATAAGCCCCACAATTCATCTAGAAATTCATAACACCATGTGGGGCAACTTTGGTAAAATAATAATAATAATAATAATAATAATAATAATAATAATAGTGAGTGTTTGCAATTAAGCCATCTATGCAACCACCTACTGTATTGGGGGTTGCCTCGTTTGGTTTGCTTTTACAACATTTTTCTTAGAATTAAAATGAAGCCTGCTAAACATCAGGAAGAACTTCCTGACAGTAAGAGCTGACAGACAGTGGAATGGTCTCCCTCGAGAGGTAGCAGACTCTCCTTCATTGGAGGTTTCTAAGCGGAGTTTGGGTGGCCATCTGTCATGGATGCTTTAGTTGAGATTCCTTCAGTGCAGAGGTTTGGACTAGATGACCCTCGGGATCCCTTCCAATTCTACAGTTCTATTATTCTATTATTCATTTAGCCTAAATGAAGAACTTCTTCATATGCCTTCTTTAGGTGCACCCTTAAGATGTCGTCTTGTGTATGTGTATGTCTTCTGCTGCAATCCTATGCACACTTACATCAGAGTAAGTCCCAGTATGTTTCATCTAGGCAGTGTAGAATTGTGCTATATATCTATTTTCATAAAATTTACTTTTATTTGTCTTTTCTAAGAATCCATACATTTAAAATTCCATGGTGGGTCATTAAAACTAAATATGCTGTGGTCACAAAAAATAAATAGTTCTTTCTGAATAATTGTTTTTATTCTGTGCTGTTAAATGCATATTGCATTGGTAGAAAGGCAAGCCTAAGAGATGATATATCTGCCTAAGGACTACCGCCAAAATAGGTTTCTCATTCTTGCTGAAGCTGCACTGCTAATATTGTTATTGAAACGTCAGGGGAAATGCTGAAGGATATAAAAAAAGATATAATAAGACTAGTGATATAGCAACAGCAAGTTCCCTGGTGTGAGTAAGGGAACATGTGCTATGCATGTTTACTTGGAAGTAAGTCCCATTGAGTTCAGTGGGATTTACTCACAAATAATTGTGAACTGGATTACAGCTTTACCTGCAATCTTATAGCCTCATACTTGAGGGCAAGTCCCATTGAACTCAGTAGGATTTACTTCTAGATAATCCTAGACAAATATAGGATTGCACTGTTAAACATGTTTTTATACATTATAGAGAATTCATAAGAGAGAGAGAGATTTGCAGAGCAAGAAATGCTTTCCTAATGGGTATCAGTCACTAAACTTGAGGGACTGATAGGATGTAGTAACGATTGCAAACACACTTCAGTAGTGCAAATGTGCTTACTAAGTAAGCTTTAAACATTTAAACCCAAGATTTAATGCATTACAGGGAAACTGCTTAACCATTGTGTTCAATTTTATATGCAGGTTGTTTCCTGTCAATTCTGGTGATAAACTTTGCAAAGAAAAACTAAATAACAGTGGTCAATGAGAAGCCCAGGCATACACAGAATACCCATACCAAACACCATCCCAATGTCATTTACTTATTTGGAAGAGAAAATTTCCAGCGTACTGCTACCAGGAAGTTTGACACTGAAGAGGCAACTGGGAATAAGATATTGTTCCAAGTGATCTAATCCTGCCTTCAGTACTACCATTTCAACATAGCTTCTAAGTTTAAATGCCTGCAAATGTTTACTCAGAAATTGTTATCACTATGTTCAGTGGCATGTATTACAAAATAACTGAGCACAGTATTGCAGACCTAAGCCATCTCAACTAGACCATAGGATACAGGTGGTTACTAGAACTGCACAGAAAGCAGTGTTGCCAACCATCTATTATTTTACCGGAAACACCAACAAACTGTATTTTTCAGAAGTTAAGTACGCTATGGATCTGAGATGCCAGATCCATAATTTTATTTAGTTTTGCTATGTATTCCATGCTGTGAATCAGCAGTGGGCAAACTGTGACTCTCCCGTGTATGTGGGTTTTTTTACTTAATTTCCCATCATCACTGACCATCATCAGATGGAGCTAATGAAAAGTGGAGTCCTCCAACATTTGGAGAACCATAAGTTGTCTGCCTCTGGTTTATACCAACCAGGCTCTGCATGACCCACCAAGCTTTATCCAGGTCAGGATAATAGTGATAATGCTGATTTATTAGATTTCTTATCCAATCTTCACTATAAAATTCCATAAAGGGTTGCAACCATGTAAAAAAAAATGTAACATTAAAATCAGTTAAAACTGTTTACAGTGCACCAGTCTCACCCAGGGTTTACCTCTGGCTTTCCCTTTTTCTCTGAGCTGCCAGGTTGCAGTCTGCTTCCACCTCCTGACCCTGCCCAGTGGGCAAGCATTTATGAGATCAAAGCTTGGCAGCCCACA
The DNA here is from genome assembly GCA_034641385.1 of Darevskia mixta. Classification (NCBI taxonomy): domain Eukaryota; kingdom Metazoa; phylum Chordata; class Lepidosauria; order Squamata; family Lacertidae; genus Darevskia; species Darevskia mixta. The sequence goes on from JAWWNH010000011.1 coordinate 17,639,460, forward strand.
TCAACTTGGACAGAGAAGGAAAAACGAGTGGTTTGGGGATTTAAACCTTCCTTCACATTAATAACTAAATTGCAGATTAACCGAAAGGCAGGTAATCTGCCCACGTAATCTGCTGGCCCCAGAAACTGTAACTGAGCCCTAACTTATGTTGACATGGCACTTTGAAAAGAAAAGCACACCATTTGCATTTAACTACAGTGCTGTACTGGATGTCAGATTCATGTTCAGCGTCCTGAACATTTGCAAGAGGGAAGAAACATTCAGAGAATAAGCCATGTGTATCCCCAGTATATACTTAGACAGATTAGTATTTGTCTGAGTCTGTATATATAACAGACTCTTGAGAAAACTAATAAGAACACCTAATACATTTGTTTGCTTTTAAATGTTTCAGGCTCTCTCTTCCCCCCAGGCCAATACTATTTTCCCACAAACCACTGTCTGGCTGCTCACTTTGCTCCCCTGACGCCCTAATTCCAACCCTGTGTCACTCATGGCAGTCAATCAGTAGTGTTGCAAGGTCAGCTGAGACATGGATTTCTAATAAGATTAAAGCTCATGAGTATGGTTTTAGCCCTTTTCTTTTCTGAGGCAGAGGAGCCGTATTACTGGTGTGATCAAGATATTCGCTTCTTACATGTACTAACCTGCTTGCATTCCACAATGACCCCACTGCTCCTAAGGAATCCATTCTCTCCTCTCCAGTGGCAAATTGAACCAGTTCAATTAATACAAAAGACCAACAATGCTGTGGCTGTGTAGCTGATTTCCACATGGTATAATTGTAAGCACTGTCAGTTTGGTTTTTGGCAGAATTTAGGCCACAACTTTATTGATTACAGAAAGTGAGTGGTTGCATAGGCTCTGGTTCGACCAGCTCCCTGCCGTGCAGGTAGCGCTGACCCAGGGCACCAGCATAGGTCAGCCAAGGGTGAACACCTAGATAAGCAGAAAGCTGGGAACAGGCTATCTCCGCCACCCAAATGTCCCCCTGGACTCAGGCACGGGCACAACCCCCTCTCAGGGGTTGACCAAACCATTGAGTCCCTGGATTCCTTTAACGGAATACCCTTCACATAGGGATGGCGAGAGCATTCTCCCATCCCTATCACCTGAACCAGAGCCTATCCGCAACCTTACAAGTTGTGGCGATTTGCTACATGTGTCGTGGCAGGCAAAACCCAAATGGCAACAGCCAATCAGTCAAGTGGGAAAAATTCCTGCCATGCCCCTGTCCCAATGACAGACGACACACGATGGCATATCAAGGTCAAGCACAAGAGCCCTAAAAGTAGGGAGAGGTGGGCGGGTGTTCCGAATGCATGGGCTGAAAGAAGAAGCTCTGGGTCACGTGCATGGGTATATATACCCTGTTTCTCCTAAAATAAGACGTAGCCATAAAATAAGCCATAGCAGGATTTCTACGCATTTGTGAAATATAAGCCATACCTCGAAAATAAGACATAGTGACGCAGCACCTCTCCCTTAAGACGGCCTGGATAGGCGTGGCTATGCAGCGTACAGACGCGGAACGGTTAAAATAAGACATCCCCCGAAAATAAGCCATACTGTGTTTTTTTGAGGGGGGAAATATAAGACGGTGTCTTACTTTAGGAGAAACACGGGTAGGTCCCTCGATCCGTTTGCACTGTGCCCCATTGGTCCGATTAAACCCAGCATCAAGGGGCCTTCCAATTGGGTGTTGTGGCTGAGCAATCGTACCCACCCACAACACAGGGTGTCGGTTTCCAGGTCTCACCGCAACACGTGCCCTCTTTAAGGGAGGACCCAATTTCTTTAAAAAATCCCACACATCAATTGTGGCAAGTAGTGATATTTGGCAACTGGCATTTTATTCCACTTTGTGTTTTTGACAGAACTGAAATATGTATTTCAACCAGTAACACTGCATCAAAGCCACATCATCACAGATGACCTAAGGTTCTTCCCTTCACTTGTCTTAAGCATGAAAACGGCTTGATCCTAGTGGATAAAACTGTATCACAGAGAACACGGAAAATGTGGGAAGAAAATGTTCAAAGGAAGACTCCAAAAATATAAAGGAAGCAACAGTACCACGGCCACCAACAGCATTTTCACATCCTTACAACCAATACAGAAATCCCTTCTTTTCCCATTGTAAGGAAAGGGGTACTGTAAACAAGGCAATCACTGGTATATGTATTGAGCAGTAAAAACCAGCAAAATGCAATATATATACAAGCATACACACACACACATGATATATAACTATCTATTTTTAAAGCATTTTAGAAGTACATATAGCTGCCTATGTGAGGGATAGCAAAAAAACAAATCTGCAGGCCAGCAACTCATACATTACTGTTCCTGCCTATTCATTCATAATTGTAGCCCACATCTCAAGAAATAGATCTGTTTCTCTTTTTCATATCTATCTGCCTGGCCTGTCAAAGCTGTACTAGATTACTTTCCCCCCCTCACTGTACTAAACTGTGGTTTTCCAAATAAATTATTACACCACTCTTGGCTTGCAGCAATACCATGGCAGAATGGATAAACAATTCACATGGCTCAGCCATCACTCTAAATCTTCATCAGACACTGTTTCTGTGGCTGAGCCCCTTTATCTTGAATGTGTCATTCCTAATTTTCCGTTTCAGGTTCTTTCCACATTATTTCATATTGGCTGGAATTGCGGTACATATGTCCATGAAAAACTGGCAACACACAAAACTAACTGCACTAGCTCTCTCACAGAGATGTGGGTCTGGAAGACAGGGAGTGGGAATCACAGTCATTTGACCACACAGTTAGGGCAAACGATAACTCCCATACAGAAATTGTTGATAATGTTTTTGTGGGTGGGTGGGGTCATAAGGTTCCAGATGTTGGCCTGTTTATTGAGCATTCACTTTGATTTGTTTACACAAAGCTTATGTGGAGGTTTGACTATGTCTGCCCATTATTGAGCATTCATCCTAATTTATTCATGGGGCAGTTATACAACCATGAGCATTCATCCTGATTTCCTGAGTTGCTCCAGCCCCCTGAACATTGTCTTCTTCTTCTTTTTCCCTTTCCTGACAAAGGCTTGCCCTTATTTGTTCTTTATCACAGAACCTTTGCCACTGCCTTTCCCCATATCAAGCAGCCTCTTACAAATTTGCTGCCTTTTATCTTGGCAAAGTCTCCCTCTGCTTCTTTGGTCTGTCTTCCACTGCCCAGCTGACTTGGAATGAACCGAGTCTGTCAGGGATAAAAAAAAAACTTTCCTCCTATTCTGGGATTTCCTCTCAATGCAAATGGCAGCTCCAGAGAACAGATTTTCCTCAGCACCTCAACAGGAGATGAAGGGGTTAATCCCTGCCTCCCCACCTGCTGCGATCCCAATAATTATCATAAAAAGTAAAGATGCATTTCTGCTTTGGGCCTCAAAGAGTCGTGCATAAGTTAATTACAAAGGTCCAATTTAAACAGGATGCTACAGAGTTCCAGTGGAAAAGCTTCACATGGCCAGTGTCAGATTTAAAAGGCACAGACACATATGGCATGCCCACCTGGTCACCAGAAGATGGACTTGCTACTCATCCACTTATATATGGGCTGGTGAAAACATGACACTGACTCTGTATTCAGATGTTTGGGGCTAATGTGCATGGGCTGAAAATGGTGAGGGGAATTCCTGTTCTCAACATCCCTGCATGAATAAGCTCCGCTTAAGACCTTCCACATCCCTGGGAAGCTGCCAAGCACGGCCCACTGAGTGGCCAACTGCCTACCCTTCTCCCACCCCCAAAGCTGGTGGGGAAGTCACCATTTTCTTTCCCTCACAATTCACGGTTGTTGCATCAGTCCAGTACATTTTGAGAAAGACAAAATGGTAGCCAGAAGGAAGCTTCCTCTCAGTAGCTTTCCCTCTCCTCGTACTTGTTGTTTTTTAAAAAAAAGCTCACCGCTTTACTGTGTTTGTTACAAGGTGCCACACCACACACACAAACAAATAATCTTAAGAGGCCCACGCACAGAGGAAGGAAAACAGCCAGGGCATTTTGCTCAGACCTAAAGCCAGCTCCCGGGACGCGGGTGGCGCTGTGGGTTAAACCACAGACCCTAGTGCTTGCCGATCAGAAGGTCGGCAGTTCGAATCCCCGCGACAAGGTGAGCTCCCTTTGTTTGGTCCCTGCTCCTGCCAACCTAGCAGTTTGAAAGCACGTCAAAGTGCAAGTAGATAAATAGGTACCACTCCGGCGGGAAGGTAAACGGCGTTTCCGTGCACTGCTCTGGTTCGCCAGAAGCAGCTTAGTCATGTTGGCCACATGACCTGGAAGCTGTACGCCGGCTCCCTTGGCCAATAATGCGAGATGAGCGCCGCAACCCCAGTCAGTCACGACTGGACCTAATGGTCAGGGGTCCCTTTACCTTTACCTAAAGCCAGCCCCAATCAAAGCCCCACAATCACAGAGATCAATGGGTACATATTTTATTCTGTTCCTCTACAATACATTATGCAATTGGTTTGGTAAATAGTTGTGCCATAAGTACGTACTCCATAAATTACAGAGGGTTGATTTTTTTTTTAAGCCAAACATCAGGACAAAGTACACTAAAAGGATTTCCGTGTTTTACTATGAATTATGATATTATCCATCATACTAACTACACTTTAAGAAAGCTTTCCTTTCTTCTCTACATAATATTATCCATAAACACTCCCCCCCCTTTCTAACTGCATGCAGGTGCATGTTTTCAACCACTCTCCACAGTATCTTAACAATCATTGCAAATCCCACTTATCCAAACTAGTGATTAAAAACCTTTAAGGAGACACTGCTTAATTAAAAGCAAAGTAGACATTTATTATGCATTTAGTATGCCAGTTTGGCTATGACCTAAGCACCATTCTCTAATTACTTTTTTTTTTATTCTTTCACATATTACAGCAAACAATATGATAATGTGAAAGCAACATAATAGCTTATTCAAAACACTTGTGCTCAGTTTTGAAATATTATTAGTACAGTTGTGTTGGGGAAAAGAGAACCTAATCCAACAGCCAGGATTAGAAATAAGGGTAAATGGAGACAGACAGAGACATTGCTTTTTTGGTAAAAATGAAGACTCATACCTTGATAAAAGTGCCATTGGTACCAGCGCATAAATGAGAGAGAGATAGCACTTCAGAAAGAACCAACCTTGGGAGAAAATGAGCTACCTTTGGCTTAAGCTGTGATATAAACCCCACTAGCACAAATCAGAAGTGATATTGTAGGGTGAGTTCTAGTATAACATAAAGTTCTCACCTCTATGGTGCAAGTTGATTCAGTACACTGGAAAGGACATGCTGTTTGCGCATCCCCCATGGCTCATTCTGGGACAACCTGTTAAGAGTACAAGAAACCTGATGGAATTCATTCTAAACTATTTACATAATTGCTTGCTGTTTGACTACATTATTTACACTGCATATGCATTGAATGTTTCTTGAGGTGTGGGGGTAGAATCGTAGAATCGTAGAGATGGAAGGGACCCTGAGGGTCATCTCGTCCAACCCCCTGCAATGCAGGAAGACCTCTCCCCATCGCAGGGGGGAGGAGTTGCGAGCGAGATCCGCTCCCGCACTTGCAGGGGGGGTGTTCGACCCCCTGCCTTAGCCCCTCCTTCCTGCTGCAACAAGCCCATAACCAGCCAATAGGGCTGGCTGGGGGCGGTGTCTGGCATTGGAATATCCAATAGGTGATGTAATATGTGTGGTGTGTCGGAGGTCAGGTTGTGGCCATCACCTACCTCCTAGGGGTATCCCTTTAAAGGGATCTTGCGGTCGTGGATCCTGTCCGATGCCCTGCTTGTGGCTAGGGCCATGGCACGACCCCCAGTGACGTCAGGGGAAGCTTCCAGTTGTATTGGCATCAACAAGTCCTCCCACTGATTGTTAACCCTAAAGTGACTCCCCCCCACCTGTGGGGTGGAGTCTTGTGTTGCGCTCTTGTCCAATGCCTAAGCCAATACCACTCACACACTGTAACCAATAAAGTTGTGGTCTTATTTTACCCATTAACCTAAAATCATGTGTCCGTGTGTCTTATTTACTCCACGCGGGTGACAGGTCATTGACTCGCAATATCAACTAAACCATCCATGGCAGATGGCGATCCAACCTCTGCTTATAAACCTTCAAGGAAGGAGAGCCCATCACCTTCTGAGGGAGTCCGTTCTACTGTTAAACGGCTATCACCAACAGAAAGTTCTTACTCATATTTAGTTGGAATCTCCTTTCTTGTAACTTGGATCCATTGGTTTGGGTTCTAATGCCTGGAGCAAGAGAAAACAACCTTGCTCTATCTTCCATGTGACAGCCCTTTAGATACTATATTGCCTGTCTATGGGGATTGTTTGTTATATGTACGTATTTTAGACCCTGAAAAATAAAGTTAAGGACAATCAGTGCTTTTTTCTGGGGGGACGCAGGGGTACGCATACCCCTAAACATTTTGCGAATCTAAGTTTGGCCTCATTGAGGGGCAGAATTTCAATATGAGTAGGAAAATGAGAGTACCCCTAAACATTTTTTTAAAGAAAAAAAAGCACTGACGATAACAACAACAACAACAACAACAACAACAACAACAACAACAACAAACAACAATAACATTAGGTTCTCAGGAAAGCACTCTATGATGTGATCTTAAAAGTGTGTTGAGTCAACTTTTCATAGAGCTATATCCAGGGACAAATTTCTAGGATTCTCAGAATAAATTAATGTCCCTTATGAAGAGAATTGTTTGAGCTAATCTTCTGTTTCTGAACTGCCCCACTTCAGACTAGATTGACTCTTCCAGAACATGGACTACAGTTGTGCTGCCTGTGTTTGATAGGAATTGTAGTCCAAAATGCATTGTCACCACCAAGCTGGAGATGTGAGGAAGAATAATTCTAACCTGACTTAGTCTCTTAACATGCTAGTTTACTATGGGTAGGGCTATTTATTTGTTTGTTTTGCATAGTGTCATATGCACCCCTATCTGCAGTGGGACAATTTAGAAGCAGGTTTATCACTGATTTGTTGCTTACTAGAATTACACCAAAGAATTACACCAAAGTCCGTAGGGAAAATTAGTTGCAACTAACTGCAGTCCCTTTGTTTTCAATGGACATATGCATGACGGGCAGCTTATCTGGATGTTGGCTTATCTGGACAACCACACAGCATAGCTGTTCAGTGTGTAAGTGCTGTTTGAATTCTAAAAGTGATCTCATATACAGCAAACTTCATGCTAGAACCAGCTGTTTGTACTGAAATGGGATTCTCCTTACCAGTAATTTACCTTATCAAAATTCAACAAAGCAATCCAGTTATCAGGCATGTGACATTGTGACATTCCTCCAAGGAATTCAATTCTGGTTCAAGATTCAGCTCTACAGCTGCAAATAAAACGTTCTAAATGTGTTGTAAAGTGCAATATACAAATGTGACACTAGGTGGCGAATGTGAGCTATGGCAAATTCAATGTATTTTTCAAAACGTTTTTTTAAAAAGCACTTTCACCGCGTTTTTCTATATGTGTGTAGATTCCATCCCAGTGGGCTTCATGGCTGAGTGGGGATTTGAACCCAGGTCTCTCCTGTCCTTGTCCAGCACGCTAACCACTACAGCACAGTCAATACAAATTGGGATACAGAAGACCCAGGTTCAGATCCCTGCTTATCCAGGAAGTTCAGGGTACAAAATTAGATGATGCAGACTATCTGTGATTAGAATCTTTCTATGAGAAAACAGGGCAACCCCGTTTGTGAAATGCTGTCCCTGATGAGGCGTACATGACTCCTTGCTATTAACAGTCAGGAAGAATTTTTAAAACATTCCTGTTTCATGACTTTAAAATACTGTTTTAAAAATGTTTAAAGATGTTCCCAGCATTTTCATTTATTTTATTTTTAATCATATTCTTTTGCTGCTTGGTTGTTTGCCATCCTGGGCTTCTTTGGGAAGGAAGGGTGATGTAGAAATTTAAGTAACAAATAAACCGTCTCTTTAAAAATAAAAATACAGCTGCTGGGAGACCAGTCCAAATAAGGATCGTAATCCACATTTAAATGCATGCTCTTCCCAATTAAAATTCCTCCCCTAGTTACTATTGGGACATAGGAAACTGCCTTATACCAAGTCAGACCATTGGTCCTTCTACCTCAGCAATGTTTCACTGACTAGCCATAGCTGAGGGACTTCCAAGCCCTGGCAGGAGAGGCTGAGGTTTCACCCTAGGACCTTATGAATGCAGCGCAGGTGCTCTTCCATTGACCTACCCACAGAGACGGGGTTGGGGATCACAGATGCACTTACAATACTATTAAGGGTCCCCCTGTGGGGCATATAGCATGAGAATTGTAACTGGGGGAACACTTTATTTTTATTATTATTTTTTATTATTGAATTTATATACTGCTCTATACCCAGAGGTCTCAGGGCAGTTCACAGAACAAAATCAAAATATAAAACCACAAAATATATAATCAAAATAAAACAACCCAATAACACCCTCCCCACAAAAGGGCACATTTTAAAAGGCCAGAGGATGTCAATGAAATCAACCAAAGGCCTGGTTAAAATTGAATGTTTTTGCCTGGCGCCTGAAGGTGTATAATGAAGGCGCCAGGCAAACTTCCCTGTGGAGAGCATCCCGCAGACAGGGAGCCACTGCAGAGAAGGGGTGTTCTCGTGCTGCCACCCTCAAGGAGGAGGCACACGAAGAAGGGGAGCATGAAGGAGAAAAGTATCTGAGGGAACATGAGGGAGAAAAGTCTCTGGGGAAACATGAGGGAGAGACAGATAGATAGACAGACACACACACACACACACAGAGAGAGAGAGAGAGAGAGAGAGAGAGAGAGAGAGAGAGAGAGAGAGAGAGAGAGAGTATGGCCCCAGCATCACAGTCCCAATCTGAACCACCACTTTGGCTCTCGTATGGCTATAGACCAGTCATTACCTCTTGGCGTAAACTTCCTTATAAGACTGTCAAATGATGTGAAGAAATCTTGAAAACTGCCCTGAATCCTTGAGGGACTCTAAAAGTAAGTGGGTGCCTTGTGTTCACCCCAAAACATCCTTCACCCTTCCTGTAATAAATTAATAGTGGGGGTGGGGGCTCACCACTATAAAAATGTGAGCATGACTGTGCTGAGGAAGCAGCGAGCTCAGCTGCTCACGTGAGAATGCACCTTTGTTGTTCTGTTTGTTAATCGTTATTGCTTTTAACAGCGACATTTGACCTCTTTAGCTGCCTGTGTGTAGCGAAGTGTTCCTAGCTCACACCTGGTGTTGGTAATAAAGCACAGCATGCATAAATAATGAAGATATGTTTGTGAAACTTCACTAACTGGCAACTGCCTGTGACAGAGATCTTCCGAGATGGTGTTAATGGAGACAGCTCACGACAGAATGTCCAATTAAAGTGGGTTTTGGTTTTTTCCCCAAATGAGACTGGACCATAAAAGGAAAGAAAGATGAAGAAATGACTACAGCATGCTGATAATATATTGTAATGATGTATTTCTTCAGCAGAATGATATTCCCTCTTGGAAAAATATAAGCTGTATGTCAGAAAATATTTTCTGTTCTGAAGAAACTCAGAGTCCGTTCACTCCATTGCCCTCTCTGCTTCATGAGGTGCTTGTTTTTTAATACTTCTGCAAGGCATATGGTGAGTGGATCTCCTGGCACCACATGAATGACAAACCTTGAAAATCAAGTTGGATGAGCTTGTGGGAGGGATAAGGAAGTTGGAGGAAGACTGTTACCTGGAGGTGACTGTTAAAATCACCTCATGAACAGTGGACTGGTGGTAAATTTTGATGTGCAGGAATTCATCAAAGAGTCACAGAGAGTCCCAAAATGCAGGCAGCTGTGTTGATTTCTCATACTTTCTTTCTCTTTCTCTTTCTCTTTCTCTTTCTCTTTCTCTTTCTCTTCACACACATCCCCCAAAGAACAGCTGTGCACACCCAATTTATCAACAGTCACAGAATAGTATAGTAATAACTGAGGACAGCTGATGAGGCACTTCTGGTTGTATCATAGCAAAGTGCAGAGGTTAACACTGCAAGGACTCAAACAGGTCAATGTCACAGGAAGCTGCTTTCTACTGAGTCAAACCACTGATCCATCTAGCTCAATATTGTCTACACCAGGGGTAGGCAACCTAAGGCCCGTGGGCCGGATGCAGCCCAATCGCCTTCTCAATCCGGCCCGCTGACAGTCCAGGAATCAGAGTGTTTTTACATGAGTAGAATGTGTGCTTTTATTTAAAATGCATCTCTGGGTTATTTGTGGGGCCTGCCTGGTGTTTTTACATGAGTAGAATGTGTCCTTTTATTTAAAATGCATCTCTGGGTTATTTGTGGGGCCTGCCTGGTGTTTTTACATGAGTAGAATGTGTGCTTTTATTTAAAATGCATCTCTGGGTTATTTGTGGGGCATAGGAATTCGTTCAATTCCCCCCCCCCAAAAAGGTCCGGCCCACCACATGATCTGAGGGACAGTGGACCGGCCCACAGCTGAAATAGGTTGCTGACCCCTGGTCTACACCGACTGGCAGGGTTTCAGACACAACAGCAGAAACTTCCATCAGGTACATTGAGCAACACCCAGAGAAGCATTGCTATGTCAATGTGCATCCCATCCCATCCGTTGCATCCCTGCTGCATCTGTGTGAAACACACCAGCTTTGTGTACAAATTGAGCTCGAAATACAGCATTAGCATTCAAGCAAAATTGAAAGCATTGCCAAAAAGTACAGAACTCCACCGATAGCATTAACGTGCAAACACAATTTCCCTCACAATAATTAGCTCCTTTGCATTGTACTTGTTTGGCACCACAACATATTCACTCAGTGCGATTTACGTGTGAAGCTTTAATTTGTTTCAATAGAAATACAGAGGAGAAATGTGCAAAGCCATACTTGTGGTCAAAATAAAAATCATCCTAGTTTCAGAACGAGAATAAATATTGATCATTTTGAGTTAAATAATTTCCGAAGAGAAACAGACTCATCATATTTGTGTCAATTACCTAAACTACACTGTTTCCATACAAAAAAAAAAGTTATTTTCCTTATCACTGACTTTCTCAAACTACAGCCTGGCTTATATTAAGAGAATCAAAGGAGGCATTCTTGTCGTGCTCTAAGAATGAGCATATGGCCACTCGGACAGACATCAAAAATAAAGAGCTTGCGCTAATGTAATAATCTTGACTAAACCCAAATAAGGAGCTGAGCCACACATCAACCTTCCTTCCTTCCTTCAGAGCTAATATAAAGTCTGTTTCTTGAAGGGTTTTTAAGAAAGCAACAAAAAAAACCTCACCCTCGTCACACCTTTCTTTGAAGGAATATATTAACCCCCTCAGTCTTCTTTCATAACTAAAATGAAGTCTACAAACACATAAGTCCATTTCTGAAATTCAACTCTTGTACTTTTGCAGATCGGTGAAATTGTTCAATTCATTATATAATATATAATAATAATTCATTGCATCTCTTGTTATTTCTCACTCACTTCCAACATTAGATTGCTTTCTCCTCTGCTGTTTAGCATACTGTGTGTATTAGTTTTCAAGAATAAGTGAATATCTCGTGGTTTAGGTGAAGAAATATTATTCTGGGTGGATTGGTTCTACAGGTGAGTAAGTGCTCCACAAGTGGTATTGGTAAACATAATTCAAAACAACCCAGCGTCTAATAAAGTCCTGAACACAGACTAGGGGAGTGAGGGAGAAAAATGACTAGGCAGGTTCTTATAGCAATGCTTCCACCCAAATTGAATGGATCTAAGGCAGCTGTGGCCCCGGGGGGCCCACATGCAGTCTTCCGGACTTCCCTATCTGGACCTCGATATTTTCCATAGGCCACGCCTCCTCTCTAAGCCACACCCTTCACATCCTCATCCAGGTTTGTTTTTTACCTGGATGAACAAACTGTATGAATGCCTCTTGATTGTACATCTGTTGCTCCACCCACTTTGGGCATGTGGCCCTCAGAAGGTTGCCTGCTTGGAATGTGGCCCTTAGATTGAAAAGAGATCCCCACGTTGTGCTCTAAACCACTTTGTACATTGTTGTTTTTTACAATCAAGCTGTATATAAATTTTATGAAATAAAAATAGAATAAATTTGAAAGTATGGTCCCCCTTTTTTCAGTATCTGTAACAAACATTGAGAAAAGGGAAGTCCAAGGGTTCAAGACCTAATCTACTAAAGTGTGACACAGCAATTTATATGTCTTCGTTGCTTTTTTGCCTATGGGTTTGTGCTCCTCCCAACTACATTGTAAATCACTTCATATGTTTCAAAAGGAATTGAAAGCTATAATCACTTTCTGGTATACTTCAGACAATTTACTTGAAACTGTTATCTAATTATTTGTTATGAGTTTTCTCTGAAGGCACTATAATTTTTTTTAATAATTCTGGGAATTATTTTCTTTTTTGCACCATCATTACAAACTCTATCCTCAGCCATGCGTTATCTGAGTTTAGTTTTATGTGAGATGAGTTCATATTAAATTATTGTTGCTAAACTGTTATTCATCCCACTTTGCCGTTCACAGTTGCTGCTTACAAGAATTCTGAGTCATCATAGCAATTTCTAAAACTTTTACTATTGTCATTATCATTTCAAGCACTGTTCATGAATAAATATCCAAATACTAATCAGGAATGCAAATGACATTATACAACAGGAAAGACAAATGATATAACAGTGTATATTTCCCCTGTGTCACTGAAACAGGACGAGAGACTGGGCCACCCCTTTATAAAAGATATATAGTGAAATGCATTCATGTGAATCCAATTAATCTAACCACTTCCCAGTCTGATCAAAGAGACAGATGATACCAACCACTTGGCCATTCACAAAGCCGGCCATGTCATTAGGCAAAGTGAGGTAGCCTCCTCAGGTGGCTACTTTTGGGTGTCCTGAAAGGTCAACAAATCATTTATTATTTGGTGTGTGCCAGGGAGCAGAAGAGGTGTTTGTAGACTTTTCTGCCTCAGCTGCCAAAATAACTTGGCTGGCCTCAAGTGCTATGGTTCTTGACCTGGGCAGGTATGTCGTTTGCTGCTCAACCTCAGGCAGCAAAACATCTTGGTTCAGCCCTGGCCACTCCTGATATGGGTTACTCTGCCATGGGTCAGGATGAACAACAATATTCTCAAGCCCTCACAGCCAAGCTGTTTAGGGAGGCTTTTAATGTTTAATAGATTGTTGTATTTTGTATTTTAATAGATTGTGTATTTTAATGTTCTGTTGAAAGCCGCCCAGAGTGGCTGGGGAAACCCAGCCAGATGGGCGGGGTATAAATAATAAATTGTTGTTGTTGTTGTTGTTGTTGTTGTTGTTGTTGTTGTTGTTGTTGTTATTATTATTATTATTATTATTATTATACCACTCCTCCACACTGATTGAGCTGTGGATGTTGAAGATGGCTTCTCCTCAGAGGTCTTGCCCAGCCAGTTGAAATATACTCAGCTGCTCTGAGTCTGCATGAAAACATCATCCTAGAAGAATTGCTTTGGTGTACTTACCTTCCTGAAATCTCTTTCCTCCATATCCATGCTGGCTTGCTCCAAAGTTGTGTTAGTCAACTGATTTTTAAAAAAAATCACTTTGACCCATTGTTGATTTCTATTGACTTGGCCCATGAACAAGGCCGTATGGTGTAGACCAAACACAAGATAATCAACAATTGTGTGGGGGGAAAGTCTAGCTGTGACCCTAAACACCCATATGCCTATTCTGTCTTGTTGGGGGAAACAGAGATAGATGGATTTCGGCACCAAAATGCTACAGCTTCCTTGCCATATAGCTCTGTGTTTAAACACAGGGAGATGGAAGTAGCTTGCAACCTCCAGCTTTAAGCCATCCTCTGCACTTCCTCCAGGAGCACAGCATCTGTCTGTACATGCAGCAGGTGCCGGGGGGGGGGGGAAATAGTTTTTACAACAAAAGATCTGTATAGATGATGGAAGAGGAACCCTGCTTCACCATACCTCACTACTTTAGGCACTTTTCTCCACTGCTTTGCCAGCATTGTTCACTAGACAGGGGGAAGTTTGCCTGAAGCAACAGAGGGCAGTGGGGTTCAGCTCCCAACCTCTACATAATGCTTTATGGTAAAAAATACATCTATGCATAAATGGGGCTGACCCAATGCAAACCCTATCCCATTTAGTTTGGCCCTCAAGCTCTCAGTTCCACAATCTTGTTCTAGCCCATTATGACCATCTGGTCTGAGATAATGCTGGCCAGCAAAAGCCGTGTAATTCCAAGAATTTCTAGGAAACCTTTCCATCTTAACAGTTTTAGCCACCATTCTGAGACTTGTTTTTAATTGAATTCTGTGGGAAACACAAACACCTAAGGTTGCTCTTGGGCTTAATTACTCTCAGAGTTTGTGCTTTCTCTGTACTATGAATTTGTCTGGCAACAGATTTCTGTCTGCTGCATCCTATTATGCCTTTGTGTGCCACATTAAAGAACCATCTCTCCTCCAGAGCCTCCTCCCACGAAGAGCATTTATTATTTCATAGCGCAGGTCCTACTTCCAGCATGGAAATGTTCATTTCACGCAATGAAACTTGATTCACAAACGGCACTCCTGCAAAATAATAATAAGTGATCCTTATGTCTTACAAGACTGATTAATAATAATAAAATAAATAAATACAGCGTGCCATATTAACTCTGAGTTGGGTGACATTTAAGGTCACGAGAGGCAATCTTAGTGGTACTGAAATCTTTTAATCTTATTTGCAGATTATTTCATCAGTGAGTTCCCTAGAGCTGAGAAAGGATTTTATTCCCATATCTTTATTATTTCATTTACTGTTGGAAGTGCAATGCGCCATAAGTTTATATTAATTCTAAAACAACATTTACTCACTGGGGGAGCTCAGTATCTGTGGAGATATGTAAATAAGATTAATACATCTTTTGAAATAGATTATCCTTGTTAAGTGTTAGCAGGAATTGTTCCAGTCCTTTTCAACAACATAAATATCTCTAAGCGGCAAACAACCTAAACCTTAGCTTTCATATTAGCACATCTGCCTTTGATGCCAATGCAACAACACGGTGGGTTTTTTTGCGTTGCAGTGATGTAATTGTTACTGCACTCCAACTGATGTACTGTGGCAGGTTGTTTTAGGATGAGGACTAAAGGTCTTTTAGTCTCAGACATTATAGGATACAATAAAAATGCTGGGGGTGACTGGGAGGTGGTGGCAAGATGTTGGAAGACAATGCTGGATGTGCTGTGTGACCTGCTCTGCACCCACTAAAGTTAGCCTGCTGCTTTCCCATCAACAGAGTCGAAGGGCCGGCATCATCTTGTCCTTTGCCTCAGGCAGCAAAACGTATTGGAAGACTAACCCTCAGTTTCACTAGACACATGTAAACAGGTGGCAATACGCATCCTATGCTCATTTAATATGTGGGGGGGGTTGGGGGAGGGTTATTGGGTTGTTGTTTTTATTTTGATTATGTATTTTGTGGTTTTATATTTTGAAATAATAATAATAATAAGCAGTAATAACTGGCAATTAGCTCCAGAATCAGGCAGGGTGAAAGCAGGATGTGGGAATATATCATTTCAGATCAGGCACAATAACTCCTAGACCCTACTCCAAGGAGAAGACAACTTGAACACAGTTCAGAATAAAATAGAAAAATTCCTTCCAGTAGCACCTTAGAGACCAACTAAGTTTGTTCTTGGTATGAGCTTTCGTGTGCATGCACACTTCTTCAATTAGGTGTATCTGAAGTGTGCATGCACACGAAAGCTCATACCAAGAACAAACTTAGTTGGTCTCTAAGGTGCTACTGGAAGGAATTTTTTTTTCCGACTATGGCAGACCAACACAGCTACCTACCTGTAACAGTTCAGAATGTGTGTCCTGCTCCTGAGCCAGATATTTTGGGAAATGCTTAAAGGATGAGCACTCTGCCCTGGTGCCATGTACTCTTATGACACTGTTGCTTCTGTGCAGATCTGATGTTTCCTTAGCAAGGATTTACTAGGAAGTAAAGAATCCTGGCTAGTTGATGAGCTGATTCTCCAGAGGGTTCAGATGCATGCTCAGATGCTCTGCATTGTTGTGTAATGGGTCTGGATTCAATAGCTACTCTTTCACACGGAGGTCCATTATCTGCTAATCTTCAGGTGTTCCTACCCTTGGAATGTGCAGTTTTCTTGATGCTACTTCATCCATCGGAGTGCAGTGTAGGACTTGGAAAGGATCACTAACTTTTATGGCTCAAATTAATGTGTTTGTGCGCGCGCGTGCGTGCGTGTGTGGTTAGTGTTGTTCTTGTTTTTTAAAAAAATAAATTCAGCCGTTTTAAACCTTGTATACTCAAATCATAAAAGTGTTTGTATGAATACCTTTTTAAAAGCAAAAATAAAACGAGAAACTAATTCCACACCAGATAATATAAAGAAAGACAGGGCTCAGTTTGTTTTCTATTCCATTTTCTCTGCAAGGAGAGGAAAACAGACAGGATGATTGACTGATCAATTGATTTTGATCTCAATAATGGTGAAGATTTTGCTATAATAGCCAAGCCCACAATATGAGAGTATTATTGCACAATTTAAGTAAATGTTCACAATCTAAAGGTGATACTTTATCAATTTTGTCCAGGAGAAGGGGGAAAAACCCACAGCATTTTATACATTTCACTGACAGAAAAACAGAAAGTCAATACTTTTTCTGCCATGTTGCCTTACCTTGAATGAAAGTGTTGTCAGGTGACATTAGCAAAAGCACAGAATACACATACACTCAGCAAAGTGCACGATTGTGTAGTTGTATCATGAACACTTCAAATTTTGTTTTAAAAAATTCATTTTGACTCTCTGTCAGCTAGTGAGGGCCTTAAAAATCAGAAGTGGGTGTTTCAGGTGGATTTTTTTTTTACCCCTCCCTTCTTTGATATTTATTTCAGCGGTACAAATGGCCTGAAGCACTTGCAACCTGCTTATGAACAGCTAAATAAATGGTTTTGAGCAGCTCTCGCCCAACTTTGGATTGTTCTATCATTTTGTGTGTGTTTAAAATTGTTAAAATTATAAATATTCCCAGTTACAGGTAGGTAGCCGTGTTGGTCTGCCGTAGTCGAAACAAACAAACAAAAAATCCATTCCAGTAGCACCTTAGAGACCAGCTAAGTTTGTTCTGGGTATAAGCTTTCATGTGCAAGCAAACCTCTTCAGATACACTGAAACAGAAGTCACCAGACCCTTATATATAGTGAGAGGGTGGGGAGGGGTTTACTCAGAAGGGTGGTGGGAATGGGTGATTGGCTGATAGGTGTGGTAAACCTGTTGATGACTGTTAATGACTGCAATTGGTCTTAGAGGAAAAAGCAAGGGGTGAGATGGTAAGAATAGCTTTATCATGTATAATGAGATAAGAATCCAATGTCTCTATTCAGACCAGGTCTCTGCATGGTTTTAAATTTGGTAATCAGTTGCAATTCAGCAACTTCTCTTTCCAGTCTATTTCTGAAATTATTTTGTAATAAGACAGCTACTTTGACATCTTGTATAGAATGTCCTGGGAGAATAGAATGTAGGAGAAGACTTCAATCTCCCAGGACATTCTATACAAGATCTCAAAGTAGCTGTCTTATTACAAAAGACGCACGTCTTGGGGGCGTGGCATGCCGCCTGTGGGGGTGTGGTGCCCAGCGCGGGCGAGAAGAGCAGCCGCGATGGCACCCCACCGGGATCACACTGCCGGGGGCCATTTCTCAGGTGGGAGCTGGGAACAGGTGACTGATTAATGTGGGCGAGAGCTCTTTCCTCTCCCATAGATAATAGCCCTATGCCAGGCATCCCCAAACTCAGCCCTCCAGATGTTTTGGGACTACAACTCCCATCATCCCTAGCTAACAGGACCAGTGGTCAGGGATGATGGGAATTGTAGTCCCAAAACTTCTGGAGGGCCGAGTGTGGGGATGCCCTATGCGAATGAATGTTTAGGTGAATGGTGTAAGGTTTCGATTGGAATCGGTGGAGCCCCATGCGCTTAATGGCTGAGTGGGAATATAAACCCTGACCTCCCAGGTTCTAGTCCAACACTCTAACCACTACACTGCACTACTCCATTATTAAATTTTGTTGTTCGGTTTCCGGGTTATTATATCACTTTGAGATGTTTCATAGGAAGGAATTCATAAACAAAATGAAACAAATAAACAATAAACTGCTTTGTGATCTTCACTGACCCCCTAATACAGGCATCCCCAAACTGCGGCCCTCCAGATGTTTTGGCCTACAACTCCCATGATCCCTAGCTAACAGGACCAGTGGTCAGGGATGATGGGAATTGTAGTCCAAAACATCTGAAGGGCCGAAGTTTGGGGATGCCTGCCCTAATACTTTCAATCGGGGTGGGCTACTTTTTCTTTTCTTGAGGGCCACATTCCTTCGGCATTAACCCCTTCATGCATTAATTAGACTTAAGCAAGTTGGTTATATGAGGCTAGTTATCCCACAAACCCCTTCTCAGGCAAACACAAAAACTGCATGCACAATTAATTAATGAAGGGGTTAATATCATAGAGTAAGATGTCCTGCCAGGCTTAGCTATGTTGCTTCCCCGTATCTTGGGAGGAAATGAGTAATCAAGCCTATTGTTCAACCTCCAACCTACCTGAAATGCTCAGCATGTAAAGAGGTTTGAGTCTGGTTGCTCAGACTGCATGGCTCTCACAAGCCCCTCTTGAGTTCCTCTACTAATAACTTAGGAACTTTCACCACTTTGTAACTAAGCCAAGTTTTACTGCCTGGGCAACTTTTTTCTGAATGCTGTATGGAAAAGCACATGAATCTGACATTTGGAGAGTTTGTAAGTAAACCATTTTTAACTTACCAAATATGTGATCTTTTCCTATGCTAGAGAAATAGGGGAACTTTGGAACTCACTTTAAAGGGCACATATTTTAAAGGTCTCACAGCCTATATTTCCATGCATTACTTTGCTGCATATTTTGTGATTTTTTTTAAATCTCTGTTGTGGGGTTCTCTCATCAAAGAGTATCTGCCCAGAGCTTGGAGCTTGGCATCCAGGAACTGTCCTTTCTATATAGCTATGTTTTCCTCATACCACCACATCTAACTAACCCCCACAAACTCATAACAATATTATTAGACAAGTTGAACCTGCAACAAAATGTTGCAGTGACAAGCGTTTCCGTTCAGGATTTTAGGCAGGCAGTCATGGTCATTTCCAGAATACTCCATTCTTATTTCCCTCCCTCACTTCGTTTTCCATTTCCTGCTTCAACACTCAGCATTCTGTACCCCTGAGCATGTATAGCCTTTGCTGAACTGCTTTGTGTGGGAGATTCCCCCCCCCCCAAAAAAAGGACTTCCTGCCAAATTTTGGGTTTCCTCAAGCCTGCTGAGTTCTCCCTCTTTATGCATGGATGTTGCTGTTTTAGCTACAATAAGAATCACCACTTGGATAATAAGTATAGAATACAATGGCTTCTATCATGCATGTGCTTCAGAGGAAGTAGTCAAGAGATCATGCTTATTTGTTTTGCATTTTCTTCTGTTTTTATTCAGATTTGACAGCAGATAAATACACTGTCACATAAGAATGAATATAATACAGCCAGGGCACATTTGGTATGTTAAACTCCTAAAAATTAGAAGTTCTGTCTTAACAGCCAGGCAGGATAGAAGATACGAAAAAGGAAAGGAAAAAGAACCTAAGTGTTTACTAATCAAGGTGCTGCCTGTAAGTAAACAGAGTAATCTAATTTGCAAGTAGGTGACCTATATGTCTGGACATAGCTGATTATTTATTTAACTAATCAAATTATATTGTGTCATTTGATGAGAGGATGTTCGCACCACTGACACAATGTTGTTACTTTTTTTTTTTACCAGATAAGGTGAATTGATTCTAATCTATATTACCTTTGTTAGTCATCAACTCTTACACCTTAGCTCTGCCCAAGGGAAGCATGGATGTATTTTGCAAAATTCAATAGCACACAGCATTAGGTCATAGTAGAGAGAAAACGCGCTGTTGAACAGAAACGGCACCACTTGATCAGCTTTGTCGACATACCAGCAGTTCAAGTGCCAGTGGAGTTTTCGGTCCCCACTCACAGATAAACAGCACAAGAGGCACTTACAGAATTCTGCGTATGTGCCTGCCCATGCGCCTATGTGCACAGTCACATTAAAAATGAAGGTGCATCCTTATCTAGAAAAGGACAAATAATCCGTTTAGAATCCATCTATTCTTCCTGCATCCAAAAACTTGAAATTTGACAAATGTATGTGCGCGTGCATGTTTTTCATTCAATGTACTTTCTCTGCGCATAGCATTATGACTTTGACATCCCAGTTACCTACAGTACAGAACACGCAGTAAAGTTTTTTTCTATTTCACTGTGAACCTTGAACAAATCTTGGGGCAGCATCAACAAACAAAAACTTGGAAGGGTAAATTCCACTCAAGTGAGTGTGGGAGAGAGAAGGAGACAGGTCTGTATATATAATGAGCTGATGGCATATGCGTGGGAAAAAAGAAACAGAATTTGGCCTCTAGGTGTGCTGCTTGCAGGTGACTGAATGACAAGAAACTCTGTGCGTGGAAAAGAGGCTTGTATACATGAATGATCCAGCCAGCCCTTGTAAGCGTTTGACAGACTGTCAGATCTGCACTGAAACACTAAGGCATGCTCACTAAGAAGTTCCAGTAAATAAACTCGGTGGGACTTAGATGTAAACATTGTTTGGGATGTTTTGTTTTGAGAGAAAGAGACTGACAAATAATGTTATTCAAAGATTAATTGGAGTTGGAAGGAAGGTTTGGGTTTGTAGCACAGAGCTGGAAGATAGCATTCCTCCCTAGACCCCCCAACCACGGAATATTGTTTTCGGGCCCTCTCCATCTTGAAACACGTTTACACGATATATAAGGTGATGAGATAGGCTCAGAGCTAAATCTCCTGCGCCTCTGTGAATCATTCCTAATCGCTGGGATCCTTCATTCTACCCACTTACCTGGGAATAACCACCCCCCCTCAATTCTATCGTGCTTACTTCTGCGTATGAAGTAACCACAGGCCGTAACTACCCCTTTACTAAATAAATCAATAAATCCTGGGGGCCCGATCCTGTCTTCCCTCCCTTTTCTGCTCCCTGATCTCCGGGGAGGTGGGGGGGGGGGCTCGCCAAAGGGGTGGGGTCGTCCGATCTTCGTGGGTCTCCGCACGCCGCAGACAACCAGGGAGCTCTGCGAAGTTGGGCAGGAAGTTGGTGGCGAGGAGGAGGAGCGGGTAGCTGGCCGGCTGGGTCGCCGAGTAGCAGGAGGGGAGGGCGCGCTTCCCCCGGCTGGAGAGGCTAAGGCAACGTCGGGCGGGGACGGAGCCAGACGAGGGAGCGATCGCTTGGAGAGGAAAGGGAGCCGGGAGAGAGAGGGGGCGGGCGGGCAGGAGGGACGCAGCAGGACAAGCCGGCTGCTTGCGAGAGAAGCGCTTCCTCGGCCGGCGAGAAGGGAAGGCGGCGGAGTGGCGGAAGAAGATAGATAGATAGATAGATAGATAGATAGATAGATAGATAGATAGATGATAGATAGATAGATAGATAGATAGATAGATAGATAGATAGATAGATCCGCTGCTTAGAGGCCCCGCAGGCCGATCCAAGTCTCTCTCTCTCTCTCTCTCTCTCTCTCTCTCCACCTCCCCCCTCTTCTTCATAGGGTTCCCGTGTCCGCGCCCTCCTTCCCCATCTCAGGTTTTAAATCGCGTCCTTTTATGCTTCCAGGTCGAAAGCAATATCGCTGCGGGTGTGTGGTGTGTAACCTGCCGCGACTCGCTCGCCTGCTTCGGGGTCTTAATTCCGCAACAGACCAAGACCATTCCGAGGGAAAGGCCTCCTCACCACCGTCTTGCCATTTCTGGAGGGCAAGATCTGACCTCGTGGGTGGGAGGCACGATCCCTTCTATTCGTATTTGTTTAAAGGTGTTTGAGAGGGCGGGGTGGGGGAGGACCAGTTTGGAAGAAGTCGTTTCGGTGTCCAGCTTTCTCATCTTTCCCTAGAAGTCTCCAGAGAAAGGTAGCTGGCCGAAAAGGAAGGGAACTTCTTGCCTCGCCCGCCCCCACCCTCCCGTCCCGTGCCAGGCAGCCACCACCACCACCACCACCCCGCCCCAAACTCCTGCCTGGCCTGCAAGTGGCTGCTCAGCATTAAGGCGAGCCTAACTAGCCCATTAACGATGAGCCACGTCCACTTTGTACGGAATGAAACCATTCCCACTCCCGATTGCTCCAAGAGGCATGACGTCCAACTTCCTCCTTCTCTCTCTCTCTCTCCTCTCCAGCGGCCCATTTTCTCTCCAATGCACACGAACGCAGAGACTGCGAACTGTCTGAATGCAGCAAAGGAGCGGAAGGAAACGCCGGCGAGTTCCTGGGGAGTGAGGATGGTGGGGTCAGGGTGAAACCCACACGTGGCTTTGGCTCCTTGTCTGGCCTGTGCACGGTTGTCCATCCCCATTGACAACATCCCATAAGCTACGGTCTTGACGTGACCCCCTCCGCCTCCTGCGCTGCATACCTGTCACCTAAAAGAGATTATTGATGGCTTTATAGAAATGAAGCCTGTCTGGAAAGGGAACCGAGAGGCTCATTGGGAAGAACAGCAGGGCGACGACAGGGTTTCTTTCTCCTGAAGAAGCAACCGCCAACAAACTTAGCATTGTTAATAAGAATTATCGCGCCTTTTGTTTTCCTCCTAACATGCACAACTTTCTGCGTCTGACTGGGCCGGAAAGAAGGGATGCTATCCTGGATAGGAAGTTTCGAAACCTACTCCCTGTGCCATCCTCTAGTGGGGGGGGGTGCTTTTGTCTAGCCCCACTCCCCGTTTAATTTTCCTTTGCAAAATAAAAAAATTAAAGCGCTTTTCCTTTGCCTAATTTCTCCGCCTCCAACCCCACTGGTTCAGACGACGCACAACCTCTTCCTCCCTGCACCGCCCCCCCCCCCTTTTCCTTTTCATCATCAGCAAATAAAGATTAGGAGGGCAGATTATAGAAAGCATTTTCCGTCCTCGGCTGATCTTTATTCCAGAGCTTTTGTGATGATATTGATGATGATGATGGCCAAGTGGACACTTTGATTTTTGTGTTTGGAGCTAGTTATAAAGAATCAATATTATATCAAGGGGCAACTTTCGTGATAAAGGACTTTAACCACTCTGGCTATTCATCATAAGTCTGTAGCAAGCAGATAGGTCAAAAGAAATTATATTGCACTAAAGAGTGTGTCTTCTTATCTCTCCCATACCAGGGGAATAAGGGACAAGCCGATCGATACAGTAGCTGCCGTATACTTCTTGCAATTATCAATAGCTGATTTCGTCTTTTGAGGCCTGTGCATCTATTAATACCAGCTAATAATAATCTTAAAGAAAAACCGTATCTGGAACTGAGTGAAAGCAAAGTTTCTTTCCTCTCTTTTTTACGCACGGGAGGGAGCCGGTTACACTCATAATCTGCTGAAATATAAATTGTACCTTACAAATAGATGTATATAATCGTGCGTGTTTGGAGAGAGAGGAAGGGTGAAATTTGCGTGTGCATGCGTGCTTGGGAGGGTGTGAGAGTGCCTGAAAATAAATAGTTGGATTATGCGTCCATATTTATAACACATCTCCATGGTCATTTCGCTGGTGCCAATTTTGCACATGTGTGGCCAGGTAGGTACACACAACTACATAACAACGTATACCAGACAGATAACGATGGACGCGCGGGCGCGCAAACACATCTACTGTACACGGTCGTTTTAGATGATATTTGCATATGCAAAGCTGAGATCCTGAGCACAAATAAGACAGCCCCATTGAAAGCAGTGGGTTTTTTTTAGATTCATGTAAATTCTCTTCGTGGGGATTCTGGACTAAATATGCCTTGTGGGGGCCATCATATTTAGGCACCTCTGTCCTTCCTATCCTCGCCTCTACTTGATCTGGGTGTTTTGTTGGTGTGTTTTTTTAATGTGATGTGGAAATAAAGCATATCTCAGAACTGCCTGTTTTCTCACTGATCCTTTTACTAATCCCTTGGTTAATTGGGAGAAAGACCTAAGAACTGTGTCCAGTTGCTGTCTTAAGAGCACGGTCGGTTTCAGTCTGAGGACATCCTTGGGCAATATTCTAATGGAAAGGCAAAAACTGACCAGGCTCACACACACTGAAGGCAAAGGTAAGATTTAGGAAACCCTAAGCGCCGGGCAGGCTCTATAAATCCGTCAGGCAGAGATAGTTGCTCTCTGCCTCCCTCGTCCTTTCCTCTTCCACCAGCACCCTTCCAAAAAAAAAAAAAAAATTTAACAGAAAAGAAACATCTTTATAATTGACATTTGACATGCTGTTTGGATTAGGCTGTGGTAGACCAAGCACAGATTTCCCTCTGATGGAAACATTTATCATCCTGATTGCTCTGGAGTGGCAGGTGGTGTTATCAATTACCTCTTCTTACCAATAATAATATTAATCTAGCAATATCTGCGCTCAAGTGCCGGCGGATTTGCCAGCCGTTCTTTAAAGAGCCTCGCAGACGCGCGCGCGCGGGGACGCGCGTTTTTTTGGGGGGGTGAGGGGTGGGGAGCGAATTGAAACTTCCAAGTTTTCCCAAGGAAAACTAGGGGAGGGGAGATGGGGATTCAGGGTGGGCCGGGGACTACTAGCTGGAGGAATGGCTGGAGCTGGAGGCTGAGGTTGCGATCCTCTTACATCCTTTACCCGGGAGTAAACCCCATTGAGCTCAATGGGGTGTGCTTCTGAGCAGACATGAATTAGAAGACGCTGTTAGAGGGGAACGAAAAGATAATGAACATTAAACTCCGTATAATGGATGCCCCCCCACACCTGCAATCAGGAAATTTATTCTCTCTCTCTTTTTAGCATGTACTCGGAAAGTGTCAGCCCCACCTTCTCTGCACGTGAGTCTCTCTTTGAAGGTTTTCTCGGATTTGCGAGCCCCTGTCCGGAGTTATATAGATATGCATATACACACGAGAGATTAAACTCTTTACCCTTTTCCCTCTTGAGAAATCAATCTTGCAGATCAGATTCCTCTGCCACCCCTTCCCCACCAACCAACCAACCACCCCACTTCTCAAGGATACGAAGGAAAGGAAGCCTGCATAATTGTGTATCCCATTAATGTTATAACAAAATACAGTACTAATTGGAAAAATATTATTATCAAGCAGACAAAATGATTGCGTGCCTTCCTTTCAGATGAAAACACCATTGCGGAGGGAAGGGCAATTAACAAATTAGATTTAATTACAGGGGGAGGGGGGAAAGCAAGTTGGTGTTTGATTATGCCCCCCCTCCACGCACCACCCACTATTATGTATTAAAATATTATAAGGTTTCTGTACTACCAGTAGGGCGAGGAGTAAAATGGCAGGAATTGTATCCACATGTTCTTGATTTTTGGATTTATAGGTTATTATTATTTTAATATCTCGACGCTTGTGCTGTAATCCACTCATAGATCAGTTAACCTACTATCCAAAGTGTCTCTGTATATCGCCCTACGTTTTACTTCCTTTATTTCGGCTTGTAGGTTTTAGGATAGGGCTACAGAAAACTTTCTTACGTGACACAGAGAGAACGTGTTTGTAGGGAGAGTAGAATTGGTGCTGTTTCGATCCTTCACATCCTGATTGTTTCTCCCTTAAACTGCAGCCCTCAGGGAGAAAGCGGCATCTCCGAAGTTGGGAGCCACCGGATTTCACAAATGTCGGTCCTCTCTCCGCCGGATCGGGGGAAAGATTTTGGGGTGGGGGTGGCAACGCGCAAGCAGGTGTGAAGTAAAGAGGATGAGCGACCCTTCCATTAAAGGCTTTCCTCTGGTGACCCACTTCCACACAGGCAGAGGAGGTAGGGGGGAAGTGTTGGTATTCTTTTGTTTTTTAAAGCAAGAACTTTCAGAAGTCCTTCGACTCCCAGAACACACACCCACCCACACACACACACACACACACACACCCCTGTCTCCCCCGACCCGCATTAAATAACCAACAACAACACGTGTGTGTGTGTGTTTAAAACAAAACCGGAAAAGATGTGAGCTGCAGTGCTATGCAAATACCGGAGATACAAATCTGGTAACGATGCCTTCTTAAGGCCGGGTGGTCATTAAACATCCCTAAGTGGCTCTTTCCCCCCTTTTCGTTTCCCCCTTAGAGATCCTTTCCCATTCCACAAAATCTCTCGCAGGATTTTCAAGAAGCGAAAGTAAGCTTTTAGACAACTCTCATTCATGATATATATTTTTAAGAAGAATGTTTTATTTGAATCCATGTACAAAAACCATGGTTTGGGATGGTGGGCAAGCTTCCGAGAAATTGCTTTGCAGGTGACGACCGGATTGAAACTGAAATCATATTTATATAGGCAGATATAGCTACCTAAATCTGAACGGGGGAAGATGCTTTGGGTACATTTTCTTGGAAGGCACAGAAGATCCCTAGGCAGGCGCGAACTGGGAACGGAGCTCCCTCGGATCCAGCGGGAGTTTACTTTCAAGTAGATGTGCTTAGGATCCCAGCCAAACTAAATAACTGGCCTTTTGCACTTCGGAAGAAATGCCAACACGCCAAAGAGAAAGGGGAGATCTCGGACCCGCCTGGGTTTCAATTCCCGGCCGGAAGGTTTCTATAGCAGCAGTCGCTGCCGGTCCCCTGAACCTATTCCTTTCTGCCCCACTTTTGCACATACGCGGGGGTCCTGAAAAGGAGTCTACTTGTGGGGGAAACGTTCACACAACCCCCAGCAAACTCCGATTCTCGCCGAGCTGCATCTCTCGTCCTTTCTCGTCTCCCCCTCCCCTCCCCAGTTCTCTGCTGGCAGATGACCCAGCCGAGAAGGCAAAACTTCCCAGCTGCCTTGGACCATTCCAAGTCTTCCTGGAGAGAAGTCAGAAAGGCAAATGAGGGAGAGAAGAAGGAGGAAGGCAAGGGAGGGGGGGGGGGAGAAAGAGAGAAACTCAAAACAAATAGCAAGAAAAAGTAAATAAAAGTCTCACGTTCACAGCATGTATGCATCGCATTCGAAACACTTGGAATATGGGGAGAATTAGCAGAAAATGCCCTCTGGGTTTGCTTTCGTGGTGTATAAAGTCTCGATCCAGGTGGAGGGTTGTTTTGGGGAAATCTATTCGTTTAGCCCTTTCCAGGTTTTGTTTTGTTTTTAGTTCAAAAACTTCGACTATTGAAAACGATGCGAAAAGGCGTAGTTCAACGTGTTTTAGAGGGGGAAAGTGGGGGGAGAGAATGAGAAAAAATTCAGATTGCCGGGAGAGATTGAGGGGAAAAAATTAAATCAGATTGCCGGGATTGTCTAAACTTTTTTGGTTGTTGTTTGTTTCGCAACAAACGGAACAGAAAGGGAAGGGAAGCCGGCGCAACGGAGAAGCGCTCGGTAGGAACGGCGCTGGTTCCGCTGAACGCAGCGTGGAAAAGTTTCCCTAACAAGCGCTGTTTCCCCCAAGAGAAGCTGAGCTGTGGATGTCCTTAAAGGCTGAGGATGGAGGGATTACGTGAAAGGAGGGGGCCTAATGCAAGAGAGAGGGGGGAGGAAGTGGAGGAAAGCCCTTTCCCCCAAATCCCCCGCGCCTCTCCTTTCCCCCGTTTCCGCAAGGTGGGCGCCTGCAATCCCGCGACCAAAGACTTTGCCGGAGGTGATACGGAGTCCAAAAGCAGCAGCAGCAGCAGCAGCAGCAGCGAAATGTAGCTCGGATGGCAAAACTTGGAGGGGGGGGGGGGCAGAGAGAGAGAGAGAGAGAGAGAGAGAGAGAGAGAGAGAGAGAGAAAGAGAGAGAGAGTCAGTGGAGAAGAAAACAAAAAGAAAGGATGGCAGGAGTGTTGATGCAAAGGTTGGAGGAGGCAAGTAGGTCCGTGGGACATCCTAGCGGTGGGCGCCGTCGTGGGAAGCGAGGGGGTCTTTCGTGCTCAACTTGTGGCTGAGTTTCACACTTCGGGGTGGATCCGGAGCGGAGCGCCCAGCTCCCCCCCCCTCCCCGGTCGCGAAGCAGGACTGGAGTTGAGAAACTGGGAGGAAATCCCAGGAGAGGATCGGGGGGGGGGGAAGAGAGGGGATTCCTCTCTCTTGGGGAAAACAACAGAGAGGGAGAGAGGGAGTTTGGCAGGGAAGGGGGGAAGCCACCGGTGTGGACAAGTGTTTTCTGCGGAGAGCCGCCCTCGGTGGCGTCCGGGAGCTGCTCGTCCGGCGTCGGCGGCGAGGGGGCAGCAGAAGGAAGGAGGCGGAGCCCGCGAGAGCCCCGCCGCCGCCGCCGCTGCCCAACTTGAAAGTTTCTCTTCGCCGAAACCCGCGACGCCCTGGCGGCACGCAGTCCTCCTTCTCCCGCGCAGGGGGAGGCATCGATTGGCGAGCGCCGGGTGCCAAGGCAGGCTGCCGCCCAATCGACGAAAGTGCGAGAGGAGGAGGAGGAGGAGGAGGAGGAAGAGGCGGGGGAGGCGGCCAGGGAATACCCACCTCCCCCGCGGCAGCCCAACCCTCGCTCTCCCTCCCCCGCGCCCCCTCCCAAGCCTCGCTGGGGGGTCGCCGGTGGTGGGTTTTCCCCACCTTCCCCCCACCACACACACCCCCTTTGCCGGCGGCCAAGGATCGTCTCTCTCTCTCTCTTTGCAAACAAAACCGAGATCCTTTGGCACCGAGGGCGCAGCGACTCGGGAGAAGGGAGACGGGAGCAAGTGGGGAGGAGGAGGAGGAGGAGCGGCGGCGGCAGCGGCGCCCCCAAAGAGCGGGGAAGTCACACCGCAACCTGTGCCGGAGCCGGAGAGAGAGGAGAGAACAGAAAACTTCCGACCACCGGACAACAGGAAGTGGCCATCGCCGGCGATCTTATAGCAAAGGAGGCACCGGCCGAGCGGCTCTTGTTGTCGGCGTGAGAGAAGAAGAGAGAGAAGCTGAAAGACAAAGAAGGAGGGGAAGAGAAGGCGAGAGGTGAAAGACAAAACTCCCCACCCCCGAGTTTGGCTGCTCGATCCCCTCCCCGATCCCCAAACAACGCCCCCCTCCCCATAGAAGCAGAAGTCAGCGCAGGCGGCCAGCGATCGCAGAAGGGAAGGCGACGCGAGCCATAAACGTGCAAGACGAGGCAGCGAAGAGCAGAAAACAAACACAGGCAAAAGTTGCTCGCTCGCTCTCTTTTTTGTTTATATTCCCCCGTCTCCTCTTTTCTCTTCTTTTTTTATAAAAAGAATCTCTCGGCAAAAAGACGTTAGCCAGGCGCCGCAGCAGGAAGAAGAAGAAAGAAACTTAAGGGCGATGCAGACTAACTTCTGGGTAAAGAGGAACCTGGAAAAAAGACACAGAGTGATGTAATTTTGTTTGAAAGGAAGGGAAGGAAAAAGCCGCGAAAGGACATGCCCTCCCCGCAGCCGGGAAGCTTTGGCACCTATGTTGTGTAAAGTGAATGCACACGCCGAGAGAGAGAGAGAGAGCCCCGTGGGGGGTGCGTGCTGCGCTGCGCTGCTGCTGCCGCCCGGGTCCCCGCTTGCTGCCGCCGCCGCCGCCGCTACCTCTGCAGTCGGTGCCTCTTGCAGGAGGCGCTGCTGGTGCCGGGCAGACGCATCCTTGGGCGGACTGAGGCGGCTAATTGCTGAGCGCCCTCCCTCATTTACATATGCAGCCCGAGCCCGCTGGAGCCGGGCCAATCCGCGCTCGCCCCCGGCATCATTAATCGCCATGCATTATTCACAATCATAATTACTGAGCCCCATGCGCGAGGCGCGCAGCCGGCCGCGCACCCAGCACAGACCCGCGTAGCCCCCGCCCGGCTCAGCCGCCGCCGCCGCTACTTGCTCGGGCGCTTCGTGAGTTTGTCGCCGGGGAGGAGGGGGAGTTGCTGCTGCTGCTGCTGCTGCTCTTAATTGATCGGCGCCGAAATCAGGAGGAAGGGGTGGCCCGCCCGACGCCGACGCCAACTCGACTTTCCCCTCGCCACCAAGTCCTCCTCCTCCTCCTCCCCCCACCTACCTAATCGCCCCTTCCCCCCCCCCACCGCCACCCCAGCGCTCCACCTCTCGCCGATGTCTCTGCAAAAAGCAGGCACCAGAAGACGCCTCAGTTAGCAGCATGTCTCGGCGAAAGCAAGCCAAGCCCCAGCATCTCAGATCGGACGAGGAGCTGCAAGCCGAGGTGCTTTCGGAGCAGGGTAAGCCAGAGGGCGCAGCAGCCCCGGGGGCAGGGAGGGCTTTTGGGGTTGTTTTTTTTTTTTTTTGCGCGCTGGAGTTGAGGGGTGTGCGCTTCCTGATCCTGGGAGATCCAGTGGGGTTTCTTCTTGGAGAGCTCAGCGTAGAAACGACCCCCTCCACACACACACTCACTCCTTGGGAAGTGAGAGGCGGCAGAAAGTGCAGCCGGGCGTTGGGAAGGAAAGTTAAGCCGCTCGGCCCAAGTTTCTTCCGGCTTCCCTCCCTCCCTCCGCCTCCACCTTGCCGAGCTTCCCTCCCTTGCTGGCCCTGTTGCGTGCGCCCGGCCGCTTGAATTATGGCTGGGCTTCGGAGGGAGACCCCTCGACGGGGGGGCAGACTGACGCCCCCCACGCCCAGCCGAGGCTCGCCTTCGGGGTTCACTATCTTAGAGTTTTGAACGGAAGAAACCCAGCCGCTTTCTCCAAAGCGAAAAGTTAATAAGACCTCCCCCCCTCTCTCGTTTTTACCAAGCCGCCGAGGCTGCAAACTACAGCCCGCCTCGGGACTTTGGGCTCCGCTGGTGTAACCGCCCGGAAGCGGCCCTGACGGTGGCGGCAGCAGCAGCAGCTGTCGCGTCCCCCTTGGCAACAAATAAACCCCACGAGGCCTCTCTATGTGCATCAAGGGGGAGGGGGGAAACCCCATCTCCCCACCCGATGCTAACGGGGTTTTACTCCGAAGTAAGCCCCTCAGTCCCCCCCTGGCCCTTAGGAACGCGTGGGCGAGAGGGGGCTTCGTCTAGGGCCCCCGAGGCTCCTCCTCCCTCCGACGCCCAGAGAAGGTGGCCAGGCCGAGGGCTTTGGAGAAGATCGCTATCTGCGCCTATGACTTCCTGCCGCTTCCTTCAAAGAAACAGGCCGAGGCGAGAGGGGGGGGGTTCCTTTCTGGAGAGAAGATGTCGCTCCTGGGTGTGAGGGAGGGAGGCCTGGGGTGGATAAGTTGCCTGCCCTCAGGGCCAGAGCTTAGGTCTCTACTCCCGCCTCAACTTTCCCTTGCCATCTCTATTGCCATGAAGATTAATCCAGGGCTTCGAGGTTGGATTATGAATTGCCATCTTCTTTTTCACCTCCTCACAAGGTTGAAAAGGGGCTTTCTTTGGGCCCCTGCGTGCCAAAGGGCACACTCAGCCTTGCCAAAAGTGCTCGTGAAACAAGTAGCCCCCAATTTCCAAATCTCTGTGGTTTGCAGCTGGTCAAACTTATTTTCTTGAGCTGTCATTTCCGAATGTGTTAGGATCACTTTGTAACTATATTCACCATGTGGCACTTAAAATTTGCCACTTCTTTTTTTCTGGAGGGGAAGACAAAATCCACTAGTAAGTTTTTCATCCTTTCCCTCATAAAGTTATCGCCTACATTTCCAGCGTAATCAGGAAAAACCATGGTTGGAAATAAATTTCTTCCCCTCCCTGCTGATCAATAATTACTTCATCCAGCCTTCTTCCTTTTTATTTTGCCCAAGAAATAACACAGCATCTTGGAAAAGGAGTTTGTTCTGGAGTTTGGGGGGGGGGGGAGAAGAAGTTGGCAACAAAGGATTTCCCACTATTTTAAATAAACTTTACAGCCTTGAAGCTTAGGGCAGCGTGTCTTGGTTTTCATAAGCATATGGTAGATTGGCAAATGCTCAGGGCTACCATTCCTACCATCTCCTTTTCCTAAGAGGACTCCAAAAACAGAAGTGGAAAGGGTTGGCTGCAGCTAGTAATGTGAAAAGCTTCTTGGGTAATGGCAATAGTGGATAGGCAGCGAAACAAGTTCCCTAGGTCACAGCAGAAGTATAAAATTACGCATTTCTTGTTTTGTTATTAACACTTCCTTTGGTTTCAAAATACTTCAATGCAGGCAAATCAGCATTTCTCTAATAAAGATACAGCATTGTTATTTAAATCTGCAGTGGTTTGGGAGGGTCCTTGATTTAAGAATTTAGACAACACTGAATATTTTAAAAAGTTAACGAGGGGAAAAAAGTGCCTCATTATGGTACTTCTGGTGAGTTAATAAATTGAAGAAAATTGTTCAGCTTGGAGGGTTTTTCTTTTTTCGGGGGGGGGGTGTTGCTTAGCATCTCTTATCTATGTAGCCATGTCACCCAAGATTAGAACAGGAGATATGCTAAAAAGAAACGCTTGCATATGGTGTGTAGATTAAGAACAAAGAATCTTTTTGTCATGGAAATGGTTTTTTTTCTCTTTTTTTTCTTTTTTGGGGTTTTGTTTTGTTTACTTCATCACATAGAATTTCTCACACTTGGTTTGTTTTGTATTGCCCTCAATGACTACATGATCAAATGAATGGATTTATTTCTGCCGAATGAGAAAGACAGTCTTTCCATCAAAAGGACTACATTGCATCCCAGTGAGGAATTTTAAAAGCGTTATTATTGTGGTCCCTGAATAGCTCAAAATCGGCTTTCACAGCAGAACCTTAAAATGCAACAATGTAAATACTTCTCTGCTTTAGAATGTTGTAATCAGAATGTTCTGTGTCCCTTTTTAATATATCTTAATTCATAAGAGTAAAACATTATTGTAAGGGATTAGTAATGAGCTGAAGTAGTCCTGCTTGCATGTTGCACTTTCATTTTCAGAAACAGGAATATAGGGAGGTACATAAATTGCTGTACATGAGTTTGGGGCTCATCATTTACACATTTTTTACGTTTAAGTATTTTTTTTCTCTTTAAAGGCTCATAAGAGTTCAAACATATCTTATAAAGTCAGCTCTTGTCATTGTAGTTTACAGTTATAGTCAAGGCATTGCCACAGTTCCTGGATCTTGTTTTGCAACAGGCCAAAAACTCACCATTTATAGCACGCAAAAAGAACACTTGCAGCATTTCCCTCTCCCCCCCCCCCCGCAAAAAAAAACACTCTATAATCTAAATATATTTCAACCTTCATTCTCATTAGTATTTTTAACTACTTAGTCTTTTATATAACATAACTGCTTAATCTGCTGCTAAGTCTATAAAGCTTGCCTGTTTCATATATGTGTGTTTGTGTATATCTACACATAAACACACACATACATAGAATCACATTTAATGTTGCATTTGAATACTACTTTCATTAAGGAAAGCTATTAAGAGTGAATGCTCCTTTTTCTGGCAGATATTATGTTACACAGTAGCAAAAAGAAACCTGACAGTTTGACAGAGTGGAAGATAAACATTAGGCCATATTTAAAGTTATACGAAGGCCAGTCAATTTAGGTGGCAGTGTTACAATAGGAAGTTTTAGCAATACAATAAATAATTGTTGAAGTCAGCTTGAACTACAGTGCAGTGCAACTTTATTTCACAAAGCAGAGCATTCTGAGAAGTATGAAAACCACTCAAAATATCGCAAAGTGATATTTTGAAACGTTTGTTGTGGAGAAGATAGTTTTAGCAATTTGGAGAACGAATGCTTGCATGCAGCGATTAATTAGAATCTGTATAGCGGTTTTATGCTGACAAGTAGTGAATGAAAGGTATTTATGCACTAAATGTTTTAAAGGGTGCCATATTGAAAGAAATGGTCATTATAAAGAGTGGCACAATAACTGAAGGAGTTGTTATAAAACCCAATATGGTGAATTTGCTGTTCTCTATGCTGAATGAGTTTAATCTCAAATATCAGGAGACTCTACATCCCCAGTTAAATGATTATCTCTAAATCAACAGATTACTAGCATTACAGAACAGTCTTGTTTTGTTACAGCAAATGGGAACATTGCACACACTTTAACCCAAATGCAATGACAATGTTGAAGGGGGGGAACCCTAAGCGTTTTCTAGTGGATGATAACTGATCAGAGATGGCCTTAAAAATAATTATTAGAAGAAATTTCGAGAATGTATTTTGTACCTTTTAAGGTAACAGTAATTATTGCTTAGCTTATGTGTAGTAGGAACCAACTCTTACAGTAATGTTACATGGCTAACAAAAATACATTTGTATTGTGCTATATATATATATATATATATATATATATATATATATATATATATATATATATTATATATATATTTGTCATACATTGATATTATTGCTCTTGAAATTCTGCTCATAATTTTGATACATTTGAAATAGATATAGAAATATATATGTCCAGACAGACAGATAATAGGCATACCTTTAGTAATATAAATATTTTGGCTCACTTCAGTACTGTATTAGACATTTGGGGTTGTTGTTTTTTCCTGCCCTCAGTTCGTTGTAATATAGCCAGTTATTTTGTAGATGTGGGTCTGTAGCATACTTGCTAATGTCCATTAAAATTATGTAGATAAAGAAGTGTGGGTATTACGTTATACTATTCTGTAACATGTAATACTCTTAAGAGCATTAGAAGTAACACTAAGCCCTGAATTAAATATGAAATTGTGTGACTTTTTCCAAGCTTTCTACTTCAAATAATAATTAGGTCATTGGTTTGTTTGTTTTAAAAATAAGCCTTTACAAGATTTGCTGATTAACTGTTGGCATGAGGAAATACAATTAACTTATTTTGCTTGTACTTGCAGACAAGTATTATAATAATTTCATTCCTATTTTTTATCTATTCAAAGACCCCTCCAAAAGCATGGTTTAATAGCAGAAATTAAATTTACTAGTTTATTATTTTAGTATGCAAATGATAAGGCAGACTAAAAAGTATCAGATTCTTTTGTGCTATTAATCCCAGATATGCCTCTTCAAGGAGGCAGTGAAACATATGCCTTTCATGAATAAGAAACATTTAATTTTATTTGAAAAATCATTACAATCAGCTCTGTGCAATTAATATAAGCTGGATGTTCATATTTGAATGCTGATCACTTTTCTAGCCAAAATGTGGGGTTTTTTTTAAAAAAAGGATCATATATATATTCTTAAAGCAGCTACTTATAGTTTTTTAACACACTAATATTCTGAAATTCTAATCAGAAACAAAATTGTGCGCGTCATCCATTTAAACATAGGATTTTAAGATTTGGTTTGTTAACTGAATTCCAAAGCCACACTAGCATGTCTAGTAAGCATTTTTTTAAAAACAAGGGCAGGATCCATTCAGCTTTGGATAATAAAGCAGATGTACTAGGATGTTGAATAGTTTCTGTCATATTTTGAACTATATATAATAAGAGGTGAAAAACTGAAAACACTGAAATGATACATTTTAGGTGCAAAATAACACACAATGCTTTTACAAATAGTGAAGGTTTAGTTAAAAATAGCTTCAACAGTAAGCAATAGATAGATTCAAAATTATGCTCACCTAATAGTGCAAAATGTCTGCTGCAGTTACATTTTTATATGCATAATTTCACTTCTTTTACTTTAAATATTTGTATTCAGTAAGTAGTTTGGATGGAGTTTTTGAGAGTGCTTTCTAGGAAAATGAACTTAAGTAGTGGAAAGGAAACGAGCTGTGCATACAGTCTCCTCCTAAATTTGTTTGAGAGTAGACCACTTTGAGATCCATGGGTGGTTTTTTTTATCATAGAGCAAGTGCTGGATAGTTGCCAAAGGCAGTGGCAAGTCATGTCACACAAGTGCCGTAGAAAATATAAAATATCAATGGTTCTTTTTGTAAAAAAAAATAAAATACTTTTATCATCAAAGAATCATACTGTGGGTCATTCTTTTGTCTAATTCTGAATGAATGTGGCAGCAATACCTAAGCAGAACTCAAAAGCAGTTCTTGTAAAAAGTTTAGACTGCTGAGCTAAGGATAGAATAATATGCACCGATGAAAGACAATAGGAGGTCTGCATATTTTGCAAAGGAATGCCTTCTCCTTGTGTTGAAGATGTAGATATGTTATGTTTAGCATTCGAGACCACCCCCTTTTCTGTTTTCTGTGCTTTGGTGCTGAGTGTATTACAGAGTCGTTTTTTTGTTTGTTGTCGGTGAAAAGGTGGGATTGCGTGGAGTGCTAGCAAGCTTTCCGATGGACTCTCCCTGAGGGTGGGTAGTTAGAAGTGCTTTGACAAGGTTTGCTGATTTAACCTTTGCCTGCTTTGCCCTGCCAGGGGTGGCCACTAGATGTCAAGCTCATAATACAATTAGTACATCTGTGCAGTTGACCTTGGCAAGCGCGGCTTACCACTTGTTCTGTTAAGTGTTAACACCGACTCTGAGTGTTAACTAGAGATCCGCCTGAGTTTTTGGTACATTCTGTGCAGCTTATCAAATGCCCCATCTAGTTTGACACAAGTGTTTACAGGTCTAAAGAGGGGAGGGAGCCTTCTTTTATGTAGCTTTGAATTCCTTAATTAACCTTGCCAGAGCTGATGCAGTTTTATTTTGCTTAATCGAAACGACTTTGTTGGCCATCCATCTCACTTTCTATGTATATTAATGTTTCACAAGGATGATGGCAACTGACCCAATTGGTTTGTTAGTGGTTATATTACTTTATTTATATAGAATAGTTATCTGTGGAGAGCTAGATCGGTGAGATACCGCTATATTTCAAGGCTGGAGTTCAGGCCTGATATTGCAACCATGCACTTATGCAAATAGCTACGATGCTGTCAGCGTGGCAGGAGTGGATATGTTTCTACAGAAGGTTCTATGTTATCAAACTGGTATTCCGTTTCTCGTGCTCTCAAACTTGTAAGCGTCAAAATGGGTTAGATGTTAGCTTTTGTTTTGTGAACAGTATCTGAAGCTGGAAAGTCGCATTAAAAAGTGATCTCTTACATTTTTTAGACTCCTGTTATGCAGTATTTAATAATTCGTCACTTGATACACATCAGCAATTAAACCTTAATGTTGTATTAGCTCTTAATAAAAGTTTGTGTCACCTGAGTTTGGGTACTGGAAACACGAGCTAGCTCGCAATGAATCACAAATCCTGGTAAAACTGAATACGTGCAGTATTTAAACTTCGCCAGATCATTGTGCATCGTTGCTTTCCACCTGCTTCTAAAAATACACTGCTAACATTTTAATATATGATACTTACAGTTTTGCAGTTAGTCAAAACAAAATGTAAAGTGCTTGCTGTGTTCTCTGTGTGCAGAGAAATGCCCTAGTGGCTGGCTGGATGTTGCATTTGTTTTAAGCAGAAAGCAGTTAGTGACTGTGCCACAGGTGGCTGTTAAATAGTGAAATTTAGGCCACTGAATAGATCAAAATAAGTATACCGGGTCAATGTAAAGTTTTGCATAGCAAGAGTGCCCTCCACTGTTCACATTCATATTATCAGTTTATGTGGCCTGTGGAAAAAGGGTAGAAATTTTTCTATTGAGTGTGGAATTTCTTCTACGTTGTTAAACACAGTAGGGGTCTCTATTTGTCTCCTCCTGTTTCACAGCTTGGGATCAGTATGTGATAATTCATCTTTCTTTATGGGATTCAAAGCTATCATAAAAAGAGTTAAAAAGAATTAATTTGAGAGAAAATAAAAGTTATTTTTTAATGTGATGTTTATTTTAAGAGATAACATAGCTAAAGCAAAAGAGTAGTATTAATTATCTTTAGTGAATGAATGATATTAGATGTTGATAGCTGTTCAGTTAAGGAACATGCACATTAAAAGACAACAGCATTTATACTGACACAAAATAGATTTTGATAAGTAAAGTTATGTTTGAAAACACTGCGGAAAAATATTTTGTCATTCCGACAATCTGAATGTGTACAACCTGACGATCTTTATTTGAGTAGCCATTGAGAATCAGAAAGTTTAATTAGTTGAAAAACTGGCTAATGTCCATAGTTTAAGGTATATTATACCGGTACTTGCATGAGCCTGTTTTCCAGTTTTAAAGCTATTTTCATTGTATCTTCAAGTTTGCTAAGTAAGGATTTTTTTCCTTTGGGGAAAAATGAATATTTCAAAATTAATGTAAGATTTTTCATCATTTGTATGCTGAATGGATTCGCTTTATTACAATTCATTTATCACTTTGAATAGTGTAGAAATATTGCATAGTGAATTGAACTTAAATTATCCTCAGAGTAGACTCACTGAGATCGGTGGGACTTAAGCTAGTCATGACCAACTTAAGTCTCATTGATTGTGAAGCATCTCCTCCATTCATTACCATGTTTGAATCCACCCCAATGTTTTTGTACTTCCTTGGTTTACAACCAACAGCAGGTGAATAAGTCATGTAAAGCATATTAAGGGCAACAGTAAAAACATTTCTGATACTACAAAAACAAATTATCCTGTTGATAACAAATGCCCATTGTGAAATTGACATAAAAGTTTAAGATGCCGTGGGAAGCAAAATTAGCATTAAGAACAGGATTTCCTCAGAGAATACTGTTTTAAATTGTATGTGAATTGTCATGGTCTGTGTAAATAATAATTGTAAAGGGTCTTGTTTGCAAAATTAGAATACGGAGACAAAGCTTACTCAGAGTAGAATAGTTTTCTTTGCCATTTATTTTAGGAAATACTGGAACATAAACCGGACGGTCTTTTGTGCCTGTACACATAAAAATATTTGAGAGCAGGTAGGGGAACAAGAAAAGGCAAAGTAGCCTCTTGAGGGTTAGAGAGCGTTGTCCCACAAATACAAACCTTGCATGGCCAGCAGCGGCAAGTAAAAGCGGGTGTGGCATTTGTTTTAGTACTACCCCCCCCCTGCAAATAGTGCATATTTTAGGATTTTGGTTCTTCTTTATTCTTAACATGTAAGGTTATTCCTTAATAATGGGAAAGCATACAGTCCCTGTTGCATTTCTCTTAGGCCCTTCTGATTCTAATGGAGAACTTGTAGTGCTTGCAAACTGCACAAATACAGCTTGCTCTAGTAGATGCTGGGACATGGTGTGCTAAACCTCTTTGTACGCAGGGGGAAATATGCCAAAATTGGGGGCACATTGGCTCCCCCCCTCCCTCCCTCCTTTGCTCCATCTCTCATCTCCCTCTCTGCAGAGATGTATATGTTTCATATAGGAATGTATTGCTTTCTACCTAAACATTTGACCCTTAAAGGCAATTTAGTAGCTACTTATAGTAGTATTGCTCCATGCTGGTAACTTGAATTACTGGAGTACCAGTTTTCACTGACATTCCCTGTCTAGAACCCAGTCCACAATCCAGGCACCTTAGATTCTCATTGGCTTTAATCCAAATATTTTGACTGAACTATCGGTGTGGATTTGGCTGCGTATGACATGAATACAGATATATTCTCTCCACATCAACTCGTTGAATCTCTCACATAGACCGAACCCAAACTAGTTTACAATCAGAATGTACGAAACTTTCTCAGAATAAGCTGATCAAAAATTTAAGATGAAATGGTGCACTGTAAATTAACAGGTAATTTCAAAAGTATATTCCTGTTAATAGAAATAGACATCTTTTTGGCTTTTTAAAAAAGGATAGGGTTGAGAGTGCTGAATATGATCAGAGTTTAAATTTGTCCCAGAGAGACATGTATAAGCAGCATTTGAATGTTTAAGGCAACAAAATCTTGTTATGGGCTATTTCCATCAGAGACAAGAGCGAATTCTTTTTAAAATCGATGGGAAAGGCTGGCTCCATGGGGATTTTGATTTGAATAATCAAAAAGCAGGAGAAAAAATTAATTACAAACTGCATCACTGTGTATTACATTATTGCATTCTTTTATTTATTGTTATAAATTTTCAGAAGCCTCAATATGCCCTGTTCTTTTCTTTTGTACAATTTTTTTGCAGATGATTGCTTCAGTGTAAAACAATATTTATAGGTACATCTCAATGGATTGACTAAAGATACGTACTTTTAGATGATCGTGAAATTCATTAGAATGTGCAGAGTAAACTGCACATTATGATTCTAAACCTTTAATGAAAGTGAATTCTGTTAACCTTTTGTGGAACGTAAGTAGGGAATCCTTAGAATCATCTAATTTCTATAAACTGTCTGTGCTCCAAAATCGATGCACCTTTCCTGTTAGTGAGTTATTATGAATCACGATAAACATTTTCAGTATTAAGAGGTTACTTCAGATGAAACTTTTAAGAAAAGTCTCTTTTGAAAATTATGATGATTTTTAAAGTATTGTAAAAGCAGGTTTTTGTTTTGTTTTGTTTTGTTTTTAAAAAATCAGTTTCATTATCTCTCATTTTAAATAGGCTTGAAGAAGCATCTCTCATTTTGGTGCCAGTAGACTAGAAATTAAAAGGTAAATACAGTCTCAGTAATCAGAGCACAACATGGAATTTAGTTTTCCATTCATTTCCTGTTAAGTGATAGAATTGGGTCAAAGGTATTCTGGAGAAATAATTGTAAACTATCAGAATATGGATTTTAATTTTAGAACGAAAAATAATTCTTTCTCAGACTTCTGAAAATATTATTTTATCGCATTGGTAAAATACTATTTTATCACATTGATATACTATTCCTCCACAAAGCTTAGGGATGTGTGCCTACAGCTCTTCCAATTTATCCTCAACAACCCTGTGAGGTAAGTTAGACTGAGGGAGAAAGAGTGACTTGTTGAAACCTACCTTCTGTTCAGCTTTATGGCGGAGCAGAATTTATGTTTACACCTCCCTCATCCAACTCCAAACCACTTTGACTCTTTTAAAAATGGCCATATGAATTAGTTGCAACATTCTCCTTTAAGCACTATCTGTACTTCAACCTTAAACACATTTACTGGGAACTTACTCCTGTATGCATATGTCTAAACATAATATAGAATTATAGTGACAATATGCTTCAGTTTAGACCTTGGTGTGTGCCTGTAGTTGAGAACGATACAGTGGTGTGGACCTTTGCCTACTTTAATTTGCTCATCACTCCAGCCTCTAAGAGTAGTGACCTCTAGAGGTGGTTTTTCAATCCAGACATCACACAAAACCATAGCTAGGGCGAGTTACAGGTAGATAGCCGTGTTGGTCTGTCATAGTCAAAACAAAATAAAAAAATTCCTTCCAGTAGGTGCTACTGGAAGGAATTTTTTTATTTTGTCATAGCTAGGGCGAATCATGAAGTGAAGCCCTATTTCAGCTCAAAAGTTTCATATTCTTGTTTGTAGGCTATTCTCAAGCTGTGGTTTGTCAATTGCAACATAGCACCAGCCATGGTTGAGCTTTCTTAACTATGTAGCTGGGGTGGCAGGGGCTGAATCTTTTATCTTGTTCTCCAAACCTAATATGTATGGACTTACTGAACTGCCTTGGCCATATATATGGATATGAACTGTCACCTATATTTGGCTAAGAGTGGCCTGAGAAAGAATTGGCCATTTGCAATATAAAGGATTCAAGCTTTTTCTGATGTATGACTGTGGAGTAAGTAACTTAGGGGACAAAATGCTGGTTTAAATTGCTAGTAATCACTATCCCCAAATGTCCATTTGTTGAGTGGCTCAGAAAACTAAACAGTTATTTTCTCCAGCCTCCATAGTCTCATTACCTTAGAAAAATGAAAAATATGTATGAAACATTGACACTAGCAATTGTAAAAAAGTTAATATGAAAAGTAAATATGTATTAGAATTGTGAGCTGAAGTAGATCAGCCTCTCATCACTAATTCATTCTCCTTTCCTTAAGCTTTATAGTTAATACTGTTTTTAAGCTTTTATTATCATAGAAAGGATAGTTTTCTGAGGCTTAAATCTAAAAGTTCAGTGAATAGGATAAGGCTTGCATGAACCTTTGTGACGTTACTTTCTATTGTGCACTGTTATCTTGTTTTATACTGATGCCATTAATATCAAAGAGCAGAATCCAGTCTCACTTCATAGGTACTAATTTGGTAAATTAGTGTTATAAATAAGGCAGAGATAGTGCTTAGGTTTTTTAAGGCTTGAGTACAAAATAAATTGTTTTACTCTATAGTTCTCTGACAATTTTACAATATACAGCTAGTAAACAACTTCGTGACTATCACTGGTTCACCTTCTATAGAACTTCTGTGAAGGCTCATTTGTATAGATTCCGATTTAAAATGATGTTTGCCTAGTCAGTTTAGAGAAAATCAGCCCCCTCTCATTTCTAAGAGAAAAGTAATAGCAATTGTATCTGTTCCACAATGAAGCTGAAGGACAAATGCTACATTTTAATTATCTGACTGACACAAAAATATCCACAACAC
This sequence comes from Darevskia mixta, assembly GCA_034641385.1. Taxonomy (NCBI): domain Eukaryota; kingdom Metazoa; phylum Chordata; class Lepidosauria; order Squamata; family Lacertidae; genus Darevskia; species Darevskia mixta. The sequence goes on from JAWWNH010000011.1 coordinate 17,681,798, forward strand.
TCGCCTTCTGGTGTTCTGTTTCTAAACACTTCTGTACTTCTCTTTTCAAAGCCAGTATCAGTGACATTAGGTGGTCTTATTTATTCCCAAGTAAATACGTGGCAGACTGTTGAGTATTTTCTAGGCTGCAAGGTTTTGCTAGTTTAATTGTAAAAAGGTTTTGATTTTTTTTAGCGACTAATCAGTTGGGGGAGCAAAAGTTTTTTAATTGGTAGGTCCAAGAGTTAGGACCAAACCTGTTTATTTTATGAGACAATTCAGCTCTGGTATGTTACTGCAATAGCTCTGGTATGTTACTGCTTGCTTTTGTCTGTTAAATTGAACATTATTTTACACTTTGCTCAGTGTTGAATCTTTGGCATTATATCAGCGTAATCAAATATAATCAATAAATTGATTAATGGCAGATGACTAATCAACGAAAATAAAATGCTATCGGTTGGGAGCCCCCTGAATATTATTGCACTCATAACATCAAAAAGTGCCAAAATTGCTTATTTAAGTGTCATGCATTGTAGTTATATCTATACCTCTATGTAAAATGAAGTTTTACATGAAGGTAAAAGTTATGGGGATGGTCTGTGGAACCATTCTGCAGCTACAGAAATTACATTTCAAACTCTAATGCCAATAGAATCAAGATCAGGCATTTTACGTTGTTCCTTTGTCTGTAAATCAGCTTTGCCTTGGCTTCCAGTTATAT
>JAWWNH010000011.1:17685000-17777500 GCA_034641385.1 Darevskia mixta
ATTGAGCAAATCCGGAGCCAGGTGGCCATGATGAATCGGCAGCCGCTGCGTCCCACTCTCAATCCAGCTGCTCCTTCTCAGAGCGCTCCTGTGCAAGCCTCTAACCAGCTCCAAGGGTTTGCCGCAAACTCTGCCCTTCAGTTAGCAGCGGTCGTTCCTTCTGCCATAGTGGCGCAGGCCACTAGCAACCCACCAACTGCCTTTGAGAGCTCTCAGCACATTTCAAGGCCTACGTCGGGCGCAAGCACCCCAAACATGTCAAGCAACGGTTCTTCTGCCCCCAATGAGTCAAGCACACCGTCCTGTTCTAATGCAATCACTGCTTCATTAACACCCGTTTCTGTGTCAAATAGTACTAGCAGCTGTTCCCAGCCCCAAAACACTCCGACTCCACCTTCAATAGGACCTGGAAATCTCCTCACCTCAGCTTCCAGCCTGCCAAACCCACTTCTACCTCAGACGTCACCCAGTAGTGTAATTTTCCCCAACCCACTGGTTAGCATCGCAGCGACTGCTAATGCATTGGATCCTCTGTCTGCTCTGATGAAGCACCGCAAAGGGAAGCCACCAAATGTATCTGTGTTTGAACCCAAGACAAGTTCTGAGGATCCTTTTTTTAAACATAAGTGTAGGTTTTGTGCCAAGGTCTTTGGGAGTGACAGTGCTCTGCAGATACACTTGCGCTCACACACTGGAGAAAGACCCTTTAAGTGTAACATATGCGGGAATCGGTTTTCTACGAAAGGCAATTTGAAAGTCCATTTTCAAAGGCATAAGGAGAAGTACCCACACATTCAGATGAATCCATATCCGGTCCCAGAATACCTCGACAATGTCCCCACTTGTTCTGGGATTCCGTACGGAATGTCGTTGCCACCCGAAAAGCCAGTTACTACATGGTTGGATAGCAAGCCTGTGTTACCAACCGTCCCAGCTTCAATTGGGTTGCAGCTTCCCCCAACAATACCAGGGGTGAGCAGTTATGGAGATTCCCCAAGTATTACTCCTATGAGCAGGTCACCCCAAAGGCCATCCCCTGCGCCAAGCGAATGCACTTCCTTATCCCCAAGCCTAAACAACTCCGAGTCAGGCATTCCTTTGTCTGCAGAATCCCCACAACCAATCCATAGTGGTTCAGCTATGACTAAAACGGAACCCGTCAACATTCCTGTGACAAACGCAAGGCTAGGAGAAAATTCTCTAAGTGGGCAGGTTTCTGCAGTACCCCCATCTCCAGTTCCTAACGCTGTTACGGACAGCATTCCCACAAGCATCCCGAACCCTGTGCTTCCAGCATTGTCTGATCAATTCAAGGCTAAGTTTCCATTTGGTGGTCTACTAGACTCTATGCAAACATCAGAAACCTCAAAACTGCAACAGCTCGTAGAGAACATCGATAAGAAGATGACGGATCCAAATCAATGTGTCATTTGTCACCGTGTGCTCAGTTGTCAGAGTGCTCTCAAGATGCATTACAGAACCCATACAGGAGAAAGACCATTTAAATGCAAAATTTGTGGACGTGCATTCACTACAAAAGGCAATCTAAAAACACATTTTGGAGTTCATCGAGCGAAGCCACCACTTAGAGTACAGCATTCGTGTCCCATTTGTCAGAAGAAATTTACAAATGCTGTTGTTCTTCAGCAGCATATTCGTATGCACATGGGTGGGCAAATTCCAAACACGCCATTACCAGAGGGCTTCCAAGATGCTATGGACTCAGAGCTTTCCTTTGATGAAAAGAACGCAGAAACCCTGAGCAACTACGATGATGACTTTGATGAAAATTCCATGGAAGAGGACCCAGAGTTAAAAGACAACACAAGTGACTCCTCCAAACCTCTTCTACCTTATTCCACTTCATGCCCACCTTCCCCCCCATCTGTAATTTCTAGCATTACTGCTCTGGAAAATCAAATGAAAATGATTGATTCTGTCATGAACTGTCAACAGTTGACCAATCTGAAATCATTAGAAAATGGGTCAGGGGAAAGTGACCATTTAAGCAACGATTCCTCTTCCGCTGTTGGAGATCTGGAGAGCCAGAGTGCTGGGAGCCCTGCAATGTCTGAATCTTCTTCATCCATGCAGGCGCTGTCTCCTGAAAACAGCATCAGTGAAAGTTTCAGATCAAAATCCCCAGGTTTTAGCAACCAGGAAGAACACCAAGAAATACAATTAAAGACAGAAAAACCTGACAGTCCACCACCACCTACTGTTGAAAATGGAGGTGCACTGGATTTGACAGCCACCAACCCGGGAAGGCCACTCATCAAAGAAGAAGCTCCTTTTAGCCTGCTGTTCCTGAACAGAGAACGTGGTAAGTTTAAAAGTACTGTTTGTAATATCTGTGGCAAGCCTTTTGCTTGTAAGAGTGCATTGGAAATTCACTACCGCAGCCATACTAAAGAGCGTCCATTTGTATGTACAGTCTGCAATCGTGGGTGTTCCACTATGGGTAATTTAAAACAGCACTTACTGACACACAAATTAAAAGAGCTGCCTTCTCAGTTATTTGAACCCAACTTTACTCTAGGTCCCAGCCAAAGCACTCCTAGCCTGGTCACCAGCACTGCGCCTACTCTGATCAAAATGGAAGTGAACGGTCACAGCAAGCCGATCTCATTGGGTGAGGTCCCGTCGCTTCCAGCTGGAATCCAGGTTCCTGCTGCACCACAGTCAGTGATGAGCCCGGGCATCACTCCAATGCTGGCACCACCGCCACGCCGGACTCCCAAACAGCACAACTGTCAGTCATGTGGGAAGACCTTCTCCTCAGCAAGTGCACTGCAGATACACGAGCGCACCCATACTGGTGAAAAGCCATTTGGTTGCACAATCTGTGGTAGAGCTTTTACCACAAAAGGGAATCTTAAGGTAAGAAGGGAATCCTTAATGTCAGAACTTAAATTGTAAGAATGTGAGAGTTTAACAATGTGCCGAACCTCGTGTGTGTGTGTGTTCTTACCCAAATCAAGAGATGAGGATAGTATGGCTATATTGTGACATCCTCACATTTTATATTTTGAACCAAATGTAAGAACTAAAATTTTGTGGGTGCATACAAATTATTCCATTTTTTAAAAGTGTGTTTCAGACATGCATTTCCCCCCTTTATTGATGGCTCCTGAATTCTTAGATTGTGGTAGAATGATCGTGCGAATACTTTGGTATTTTAAAAATGATTAAAAAACAAACAAACTCCAGTTCCATGAAGTTAACTCCGCAACTATAAACAAATATTACGTCGGTCCTGTTTTTCTTGAAAATCTGAGGTTATAGATTCCCAGATTTCGTGCGCTGCAGAAGCATGAGTTGTATTCAACTGAGTTTTACTCAGCATAGACCCACTGAAATTAATGTACCTAATTTCGGGGGTAACCCTACGGCAAGATCTGCTGGGATGAGCTCCTTAGGATGCAGCGGATCTCCAGCTCAGCTGGTTTTAAGTCACCAACCCTAGCTCAGTTTAACATTCATCGGTGCAATTTGCTTGTTCCAGCTGAGCCAAAGCTGGTTGAGCTGATGCCAGTTTATCAGTCCCCCAAAAGGGACACATTGGAGGTGAGACCCAGGAAGCGGGGAGGGGGGCTTAGGATGGATCCTAAGCCCATTCAGCTCAGTCACATGACCTGGCAACTCAGGATAAAACACTATTTTAAATACTTGCTTTCCCTCTTCCAAGCTTTGACAGAGCAGGAGCAGCAGTCCTGCTGCTGGACAGGATTTGGATCTGGTCTAAATTGACACTGGTTTGCTTTTATGCCAGCTTCTTATCCATAGGATTGCTCCCTTAGTCATGTTCGTTAATTTCAATGGGTCCGCTTTGAATAACACTTTGAGTAAAACTTGACTATCCATGGGATTTATGACAGTAGTAATCTTTTTTAAAAACCTAGTCACATCAGATTATATTTGAACCTTTCTGCCGATCGTGTCAACATATTAAGAGTCTGTTAGCCGGGGTTACCAAATGCTCTGTGGGAAGCCCCTGTTGCAAATTGTGACTTCTAAATTGCTTATAATGTTCAAGGATGTGGCAGGTTTTTGATATGACACAAAAGCAATATTTTAAAAGTAGAACTGTGGCACCATCTTCTATCCCTACATAGTTCATGCAAACATAAGAAGGTGAGATGCAGTTGCAGGGTTTGCAAGAGATAGAAAGTAGCCTGAAAAAAAGCCTTGGACTTGCACACTCTTCACTCTCCCTCCTTCTGCACGGCCTAGTTCACCAGCACTTGCTCTCAGTTTCTTATGTCTTATTGGCCTCCTTGCTGTGCGAGACTCAGGGATCATGGTTGATCACAAACTTCGGTTAAACAAGCTAGCTTCATCATCTATAGCTCGATGTTGACTTGCTTAGAAACTTAGAAGAATTTTTGATCAACCACAATTTCTGACTCATGGGCAACAAGTCCAGATTACAGGAAAGTAATGGTGATGTCCTTTTCTAGGTGCACAAGACAAGGAGATGAGAGCAGGGAAGGCTGGGGCTTTGGTCAAGTTCATTCTGGCTCATGCATGCAGTGCTAAATCATGGTTTAGTGGCAAACTCTGGCTCTCCAGATGTTTGGGACTACAATTCCCATCATCCCAAGCTAACAGGACCAGTGGTCAGGGATGATGGGAATTGTAGTCCCAAACATCTGGAGGGCCGGAGTTTGCCTATGCCTGGCTTAGTGGGACGAGTGAAGGAGAGACATTTTAACTGACAGTAGACCCAATCCAGTTAAAATTAATTGTGAATAAGCGCCACATAAAGCCAAATGACTTAAGTTAGTTTTGACCAACATTTTCTATTAGTTTCTATGATACTCAGTCCCAACTAATATTAGATGGATTGGGGCCATTTAAGAAACGAGATTTGGATCCAAATATCCCATTACAGTGGTACCTCGGTTTACAAACTTAATCCGTTCCGGAAGTCTGTCTTAAACCAAAACTGTTATTAAACTGAGGCACGCTTTCCGTAATGAGGCCTCCCGCCGCCGGTGCCCTTCCACCATTCGGATTCCGTTCGTAGACTGAGGTAAAGTTCTCAAACCGGAACACTATTTCCAGTCTTGCGGAGTTTGTAAACCGAATTGTTCTTAAACCGAACTGTTCTTAAACCGAGGTACCACTGTATATGACTAAACATATTTCTACTTATTCAACAAGTACCATCTTGTCAACAGCCTCCAATTCCCCCAAAATGCCACTTGGGAGAGTCTCCAACCTTCTAAAACTACTTTTCAGAGGGCATTAAGCATAAGCAGGAGGGGAGGGGGATAATTGAGGGAGAGATTCAACTAAACAGTTACATTAATGGGAGCCAGCGCAATTGGGCTGAAATCAACCGGTTGCGGGGGGGCAGGACAATGCACAGGAAGAGAGGAGAAATCATTCCATCTGCAAAGCTGAAATGCTTGTGCTGATGGAACAATTGTAATACCCACTTACTTGGGAGTAAGCTCATTTGAACTAAATGGGTCTTACTTCTGAGTAGACATGTATAGGCTTGTACATGGCTCTTGGAGACTCAATCAAAATGGAGAGTCGTTTGTTTTATATTTTTCATTTTTAAAATAAACCTTTCTGTGGGCCTTAGTGGTTGGTTGGCTAAATCTGACAACCTGCGCATATTTGCATTGCAGTAAACTATGGAACTTGCATGAATCCAAATATGTTAATTTAAAATACAAGTTTGAGAAAGGAGGGGTGAAATCCAGTGCTGCATTTCAACTTAGGGAATAGTTATTGAACCCGCAGAAGCATTCTTTTACCAAAGGAGGAACTGTGTTTTTGCTGATTCCCTTTTCCCACTGCAACCCCCCAAAATCTATTCCAGAGGGTGGGGTGACCCTCCAGAGCAGTGTGGAAGGTGGAGCTTCATGGGAAACTAGGATCAGCAAAAAAGGCCCTCCATTCTCTGATGGGAGCAGACACCTCTGCTGAATCAAAAGCTGTTCTGTGAGCCAAAAGGATTTTAGTCTTTCAAATACCATGTGGACCTAGTAACCCTTTTTCGTGTTGTTCTTTTGTATAAAGGTATTTCCCAGCTTCTTTTTAACCTTTGTTTAACATGTTAAAACGCACATTAGTTTTGCCCTTCCTTTTGTTATAAATGCGGGTGATTTATAAGAGCAGCCTTGTTGAAATGATTATACCTTGCTTTTACGTGAAAACTAGAATTGGCTTTTAGAACTAGCCTCTTCATGGGCCATGTAGATCATTTTGAATTTTGCTCATTTTGCCAATCTTTTGTTTGTTTTGCTCTTTCTCTAAAGGTTCACATGGGAACTCATATGTGGAATAATGCGCCTGCACGGCGTGGCCGGCGACTGTCTGTGGAAAACCCCATGGCTTTGTTAGGTGGTGATGCTCTGAAGTTTTCTGAAATGTTCCAAAAGGATTTGGCAGCTCGGGCCATGAACGTTGACCCAAATTTTTGGAATCAGTACGCTGCAGCTATTACTAATGGACTTGCAATGAAGAACAATGAAATTTCTGTCATACAGAATGGAGGCATTCCCCAGCTCCCAGTAAGTTTAGGCGGAAGTGCCATTCCGTCTTTAAGTAACATTACCAGTGGCATGGACAAAGCTCGCACCGGCAGTAGCCCTCCCATCATTGGCTTGGACAAAGCGAGTTCTGAAACTGGAGCCAACCGCCCATTCACAAGGTTTATTGAGGATAATAAAGAGATTGGCATAAATTAAAAGCATTCAAGTAACAAGTAACTGTTGGACCACTACTCAACACAACATTTGTTCTTTCATGTACAGTTTTGGGAGTTAAGCATTAGTTTCGTGACCTAATTGCCTAGGTTCCCTTTAAGATTTTTCCCCCCATAGCAGAAATACATAACTTCGCGCCCGCTGAAAAGTTGTCTTGCAAGATTTGCATGGCACTGCTTTCAACAGTGAGCTGACTGTTAGCGAGAACTGCAGAACTCTTTAAATTTAAGTAAAATGATAAATCATTGAATAAACTGCATTAGGGACTGAAGGAAGCTAAATTGTTTCAATTTTTGTTCTTTAACAAAACAAAACGACACCAATTGAGTAAAAGGGGGCTTCTCAATGGCATTTTCAGTCCAGCTCCTCCTTTGCTGGTTTTGTTCCACTTAGCTAGAAACTTGAACTATGTTTTTAGAAATCCTCTAACACTCAATAAGTGATTTAGTACCCTAATGCTGTGTATGATTACAGTATTCTTGTCTGTAGTATTTATAATGTAAAGATAATGCGGGTAACAGACAATATACTAGCCCCATCCTTAAATGAAGCTTTTGTACTGCAAAATACACCTGGCTATGTGATTTTCTTTCTTTTTTTAAGCAAGTTTTGTTTCCCTATAAATAAGTGGTTTATTTCAATGCAGGCAAAATTGTGAAGTTTTATTGGGAAAGATAGCATGCTTTTCATGTGCAAGTACCTGTCAGTAACAAACCATTTTAATTTAAATATTTGTAGCTGCTATGTGGACAGTTGTTCTATTAAATGAAAAAAAATGTAGTGTGGACTTCAGTTCATGGTTGGAAAACAAGTTACAGACAAACCTTATCACCATATATTATTCACAACATTATAAGCAGTTGTGAATAAAACATTTCATGTTATCAAAGGCAGTACAATAAAAAGGCAGTGTTTGTATAATGTGTTGCAAACTCTTAATTTATACTATTGCACTTTTAGTATTTTATATTTAGGGAGGTTTGTCTATAATTTGAATCTGAACAAAGATGTAAACTATTTTATAAATAGTACTTTGGCTTGAGGAAAAATTGGGGTGGGGGGATATTTTGTTGTGTTTGTCTTTAAGTAGGAGAGATCTGTGCTCCTTTAAACAGGAAAGTCACTAAGAACTGTCAAGATACTTGGGTAGAATGGGGCCTGCCATTTCTTAAACCGAAATGATTCATTTAACTTTTCTATAAGCCCACCCTCCAACAGACCTTTGATATGTTAATCTTAGGGCTGTGATATCAGAGCAAGCCTAGGAGAGGCTAAAGAAAACATTGTGTAGGCTTAATTTTGCTGTAATCTGTTCTGTCTCTTTCACTCCCACCCACAAGCAGGATGCTGACTGCTTAATAGCACTGGTATGTAAAAGCAAAACAGAAAACAAAAATATTAAGTAACAGTCGTAACTTGAACGTAAATTCCCAACTCTTACTGATCTCTTTTTTTATTATAAAAAAAAATCCGATATTTACTACAAAGCACAATGTATTCTGAATATTCAAATATAATTTTCAGTTGTTTTAAAAGCATTGTTTAAAATTGTGACAAAAGGGAATGTTTCCACTCTTACGCTGGGGTGTTGGTGAGGCTGGGGGGCGTAAATCAAAACTTGAACAGTAAATGTTTTGTGTACTACCTCATTTTTGTGCATTACAAGCATGGTGGAGTCTGACACTATGAACTTCCGTCCAACAAAATTGTTCAAGGGACATTATGGGTAGCTGGGAAACAGCACAAGACGTTTTATGCCCCTGAAGAAAGAATCAGACAGTGAGGTCTTCTCAGTTGAGATGGAAAAAAAAAATAGGACAATCGCTTTCTTGTGCAACAACAAAAAAAAAAAACATTACTGTAAGAGGATGGACTGTTTCTGCCATCGTGTCATTGAATGAAAAGTTTAAAAGACTTATTAGCAGTTTGTTTCTGTTTTGAAATGAACAATGAACTATTACAGCTCTGTTTTCTACAGCAGTGATACACAGAATATATATGTGCATATATACATGCATATATCAAATATATATGTAGGTATGTATGTGTGTATATATATACATATAGATATATATATATATAGAATATATATAAAAAATAAACATCCTTATATTATAACACCAACCATCAGTGACCACCATTTGTGTTTGGGGTGTTTCAAAATTGGGAAACAAAGAAAACTGAGGTGGCTTAATGTTGCTGTTTTTCAGCAAATGAATGTTTTTATTTATCTGTGTCCATTTCTGGTGTGAAATATTTTTTTTTGTTTTGTTTAGTATTTGGTACCATGTAGTGTTATCTCTTCTCCCTAAAGGATGTGCATAACTTAAAAAGAGATGTAAAGTGTTGTAAATAAGATGGCTGATGAAGGTACAGTAAGACTGACCCCATTTTGTATTCAGGGTTAGGTCATTCCTCTCTGCATGGTGAAGAGAGACACTATTTTTATACTGCGATACCATGTAGGGCTAGGAGCCTCCCTGAACCACCTGGGAATTGTTACCTAGATCCAATATTTTTTATTATTAAATCTTGTTGGCTTGACACATCTACTGATTGAAATGGATGTCTTAGTCTAGGTTACTATTTTTGTCATATGGAATTGAATAAAATGCAGGATGTAATATTATTTCCGAATTGTGTTCCATGATTATTCTAATAGCAGAGTGAGATATGGGAGCAAGGCCGTTCATGGGAGATGGATGTTAGTGGCTTTTAACTGTCAGGTATGAAAGTTAAATACGGTTGGAATCTTGGATTTACACAGTTTGAACCGAGTCCAAAGAACTAGCATTGGGGAACCACTTTTTGCAATTAAAAACGAAATGAAATCACTGAGTCTTACAGATAAATACTGCACCAGCAATGGAATAAAAGCTGAATCAAAACAACGGTGCTCTGGCGCACTCCTCTTCTGCTTTGTCTCCCGTGGGTGCAATTGTGCCTTTTTCAATTTACACAAATTTAAATTTGATTTACACAAACAGCACTGCATATTTATTCTCAATGACTGTGAAACAAGAGATGCAACGATGCACACACAATAGGTAATGCACATCCAGGTCCCCACTCCCCCCCACCTTTTTATTTCTGTTTCCATTCATGCCGAAACGAAGTTGCTGCTGAAGTTAAAATTGCAGGAAAATCCTAAAGGGGGTCGCACGGATCATGAATACACGAGTTTGTGGATCCCAGTGAATAACTGGAAGACATGCCATGCCCCTTGCTTTATTATCAGCAGAGAATTTTCTATAGAGCGAGCCATTTGTGCCTACGTACCTTGCGAGATTGAAATAGTGCTATTGGCTGCTAATGTGTAGCAGTGAGATAAGCGACTCATAGCTTTCACAGTAAATGTTCTTGCAGCAATAGAGCAGTTTTAACCACCGCAGCCTACCTTTTTGAACTTGGACTTAAACCATTAGCAAGAAGTCTTGAGGAAAGGTCTTTTTTGTCTCTACAAATTGCAACAGGTACACGGACGCTAAGGTCTTTTATTTCACGGAGTTTATGACAATTTTGCCACTGTGCTTTTGATACAGAAACGCCCGGGGTTGGCTTTACAGTTGCAATGTTAAAGTGCAAGCTTTGATGACATTAGCTACATATCACTCCTCAGAAGCTGCTGAAAAGTGGAAATGAAAACTTAACCAGAGTGTGTTATGGACCACTGGAGACGGGAACATGACAAGGACTGCAGGTGCCTCTGGCTAACAAGATGGCGGGGGGCAGAAATCTTCAAAAAAAATAGTTTTTGCCTGCCATATGGGTGGAAAGTCATGTTGGAATTCAACAAATATATGAAAGGCAGCCTGTAACTCCCTAAACACTTACAAATATGTTAGAGAAACAGGAGTGGATCTTTAAAATGGTTCACTTACAAATTTCCCATTTATGTAATATGAATATTTCTCTCTAATCCCCTAAATTATACTGTTAATATATTCTCTTTCCACTTTGTTATCTATGTTCCACTAAATAGTATAGCAAAATTAACACAAGTATGGATGCTCAGGCAAATGAGTAACCCACCCCCTTGCTTGGTTGGTGCTGAGCAGCATCTTCAGTGACAGCGATGTTATTCTGTTCACCAGTTCCTGCAATTAAAACAGGTTGCAACCTTTTGCTTTTTTACGAGTATAAATAAGGATGCCATTTTATTTTGCTGCTGGTTCCTGAACCCCTTCTGAATAACATGCTTCCATGTTCCTGCCAAGGTTTTCCATCTCTCTTAATAAATTCATCAGGACATAGAAAAGCCAAGTGCATTTTGTAATTATTATTAGTATTAAGCATATCACTTACGATGTGCAATGTGCTTTATAATGCTTAATTTAACATAGGTCGGTTACCCCTTAGCAAGCGTTTCCTGGCTCTTGATGGCTGTTTGATGCTCATACCAGCTTTATACCACACCAAATACTGTAGCTGCAAGACCTTTGAGAAAGACTGGCTGCATTAGTGTATAAATTGCCACTTAGAAAGGGGCCCCCTTTAAAAATTTATTTAAGCAATACAGTCTTTCAAAATACCTACAACAAAACACCACTAAAAAGAAAATGTATGAAACAGAAATAAACTATGAATAGTAAAAAAATATGTTTATGGAGTGCTTAATATTTCAGAAGTTTTGTCCAGATTCAGGAGAAAACTGGCTATGGACAGAGTTTGTTCTTTTAAAAAAAATAAAAATAAAGGAGCAATTGTGTTTTCAAACCAAATCAACTTTATTTAGTTAGTCCTGACTTCTGATTCAAAAGTATGTTGGGAAAAGCAGATAGGCTTTCTGGAACTCCTAGCCTCATAGCAGGAAATTGTTCCTGTAGAAATATAGGGCATATTATTACTATTTTACCCACTAGTAACACTTGAGTTTCTTGGTAGGAAAACAAGGGGCATAATAAACAGACGTTCAAACTCAGTTTTCTGGTTCTGTACTTATTAAAGAAAATAATGATATGAAAAGATACCTGCTTTCAAAGCTGCTGTACTTGCTCTGCACTGGTAAGGCAGAGGACCAAGATTGCCATAATTTGTCAGGTTAAACAGATTAAAACATTTTTTTAAAAAAAAAAAACCAACAAGCCTTTCACTAACAATGAAATAGCATTGTCTTATGAAGTCTTGTGATTAATAAGAAATAATAATAATAAATACCTCAGCCTTTTCCCTCAAAGAACAGTGCAAGGCCAAGGTTGCAATCCTAATGAAATTTAAGGAGAAGTAAATTTCATTTCAAAAATTGTCTTTCATTGCAAATAATGGATTTCTATTGGATTAGGGTTGTTTTTTTAATTTAAAGTTGCCAATCTGAAATGTACGTTTAGACTTTCAGAAGAAATAAAGACCTGAAGGTAAGGAAGTGAAATTACCATGTGCCCAATACTTAGATTGCATTTTGTTTTTAGGATTTGTAATTAAAAGAACCCTGAATATTTCAGAAGAAATAAAGATGTTAATGTATTGTTTTTCAATGTTTGCTGGAAGCCGCCCAGAGTGGCTGGGGAGACCCGGCCAGATGGGTGGGGTACAAATAATAAATTATTATTATTATTATTTTACCCCATCCTATTAAGAGTAGTCTGTTCTAAAGCAGGGTGGTCCAACCTCTCAGACCAAGTGGGCAACAAGAGCACTTTGACACAGAACCCAGGAGCCACACACTGAATTAAATCTCCATACCGTAAATTAAAGTGTTTGCAATATAGTTAATATTATTTAATATACACAATTAATATATTCAGTATATACACACACACACAGTTAATTGATTTAATATATTTCTTTGTTAAACAGAGCTGTTCTTTTTTTAAAATATAAATAAAAAGGCTGCCAAGTGTGAGGGGAGTTGCTGGATGCAGACAGGACTCTGGGCAGGAAAGAGAAGGGAGAGGAAGAAAGTACCATATTTTTCCATGTATAAGACGGCCCCTATTTTTTTAAGCCAAAATTAAGAAAATGCACTATGCATTATCTGTGTATAAGATGACCCCTTATTTTAAACTTCAAAAAATTAGGGAAAAAATATAGTCTTATACATAGAAAAATATGGTAAGTCTTACCAGGTCTCAGTGGGGCAGCTGGGGGGGGGTGGGAGTAAGAGCATGCAAATGAGCAAGCTGCAGCCTGGGCAGATTAGCAAAGTCCTGCTTTGCTTTTTTGCCCTTTCCCCCTTCTCACCGCCTTTGCTCCTCCCGCTACCAAAACATGCAACATTGCATGAGACAGCACTCTGCTTTTTTTGCCATTTCACCCCTTCTCTTCTCCTTTGCTGCTTCCAGAAACACACACACACATTCATTCATTTGTTCATTCTCTCACACCCACCCATCCACAGTTGCCCTCTCTAGCCCAAGTTAGGGATCCTCTCCAAATGCCCACTCCGGCTCCTACAAGGTAGGCATGGCTGGCTTGGCTGGAGAAACTGCGTATTGCTGCTTTCCTTTTTGCTCGTCCTCCATTTTTTGTCTCTCCTCATCCCGCCCCAGGATTTTCAACCATGGCTGGAACAGGCAGCCTGCTGTGGTTGTGAGCAAAGCAGGACAAGGCTTTCATGTCGACACTTCCTTCAGTACTTAGCAAGAGCTACCCCAAAAAAGGCCCTGAGGGCTGCATGTGGTCTGTGGCCTGTGGGTTGGACCAACCTGGTCTAAAGGTAACTCAGGTGCATCGTTAAACACTGCATGGAATACAACACACATTGGCTCCCTGCTCCCAAGTTATTGATCAGGCATAGGCAAACTCGGCCTTCCAGAAGTTTTGGGACTACAACTCCCATCATCCCTAGCTAACAGGACCAGTGGTCAGGGATGATAGGAGTTGTAGTCTCAAAACATCTGGAGGGCCAAATTTGCCTATGCCTGTTATTGATAGATTGGCTACACTTATTATTTTGGTGTAAAAGCTGGCAAGAGACACTAAAGGAAAGATTTTAGAGAACTAATATGCTGATTATTAATCTAATATTTAGCAGCTGGACAGAAGAATCTGGTTGCTGACTCACTAAATAACTGCTAAGTGGGGAGGAATGTAACTGTTACTGACAAAGAACATACAGTATCATTGAGTTTTGAATTTCTCTTCGGAAATTACTTTGGTCAGAAATCCTCTAAGCATTTTCAGGTCCAATGGGGGGATAATTTTGAATATCTTCAAATCCTATGGAGAAGTTATACCCCACCCCCAATCTCTTGATACAGTGGCAAATGCATGATTAACTTGTCACTGGACCTTCAGAAAATCCCATGGCAAATCTGCTCCTCAAGACAGCAGCAGCCAACCCTGACTATGGACTCAGCTAGACAGGCGAACAAGCGATTTATATGCATTGTATGTACAATATAACACTGTGCCACCAGATGGCGACATGGAGTACTGTTTTTCTCTACCTGTTTTCCCTGTTTAAATTTACAACGCTTTAAACTGAAACGCTTATTTGATGTGTCTAGATCCAGCCTAAGATCCGTGTTCCTGTGTTTTCAAGTGGCCATATGTCACATGTACACTCTAAAGTTTTGGTATACCCTAATATGCAGGAAGATGCATTTGTTACCTGGCTAAGATGCTAAAATGTCACAATACTACAGGTTATTCTTTTAGATTCTTCCTAGTGGTGCAGGAATAAAACTGCTGGCATATTTGCAAAGCTAAGGAGGGTCCACATTGGTTTCAAATTGGATGGGAGACCATGTGTTGAAGTTCCTGCATTTCAGAGGGTTGAACTAGATGACCCTCGGGGTACCTTCCAACTTTGCAATTCTATGATTCTAAGCTGGGATAATTTTATATAGAACACTGCTATAATTGTGAAGTATGCGATTTTTATTCTCCGTACTCCCCAGCTCCTGCCGCCAGGGTGCAATGGGGATCCTTGCAGGGGGTGCCTGGTTTACACACACACACACACACACACACACACACACACACACACACAC
Source organism: Darevskia mixta (assembly GCA_034641385.1). Taxonomy (NCBI): domain Eukaryota; kingdom Metazoa; phylum Chordata; class Lepidosauria; order Squamata; family Lacertidae; genus Darevskia; species Darevskia mixta. The sequence goes on from JAWWNH010000011.1 coordinate 17,699,660, forward strand.
ACACACCCTGATTGCACATGACGTCAATAAGACACCACACCTCAATGTGCGGGGCAAGTCGGAACCCCTAATCCAGGAAGGCTCTAATTTCTTATGAGTTTAATGGACACTTAGCTGTAACCTAACTGTAATTTAAACCAAACACATCCAGAGCATTGTTAGGCTCCTGTAGGGAAAATAAATGATTCAACAAGCACTAGGTTTGACATCCAAGAATTGTTACACACAAGCATGCTTTAGACTTAACCAGAAGGGTAGAGGTTGCTTCAGCTCAATAAATAGCTGCGGAGGCACAGAGCATCTTAAGGTTGCTTTCATCTTATGTGTCTCACAACTTAGCTCCATTTGAGAGTTTTCCCACTGGAATTCAGAAGACCAAAGGAGCGAGAAAGAAATGGATGGGGAAAAGGAGCTACAGGATGCAAATGCCCCATTCCCTGTCCAACTGAAGTCCTTTCTAACAGACCTCGCACACAAGAGGTAATGCCTGCTGATTTTCAAAAAGCTAAGGTTCCACACTGGCCATGTGACCATGCAGCTGACCACCAGCACCACAAAACTAAACAATTTCTACGACTATCCTGTAGAGTTCCAAAATGGTATGAAGAAGACAGAACAGATAATAAATTCTGCAGCTTTTTCTCTGCTAACATCTTAGGACTTGGGAGACAAAGAGTAGTGTATCCTATTTTAATGGCTATTGAAACAATCCATATTTCTACTTTATTCTGATTCCTAATAATAGAACAATTGCTAGGTACTCTGATGATCTCTCAAACGGCAGTTGCAGGTGTGGATGTTTTTATTAATTTGTCTTTCTGCTATATAAAAGATCAAAGCACACGTAAGAAGGTGACTTTGGGCAAAGGCTGACTTTTAGACACCAGACTTCAGACACTTTCAGGAAACCTATAACTTGATGGGTCCTGTGGATTTATGAATTAATTAAATGGATTTATGGTTGTTCAACATATTTGATGATGAGAAACAAGGGATCTCAAGTCATGATTCCAAAATGTATTGTCAACAAAATGGATGCAGATTACTTGACATTTATAAGACTTGTACCATCTGTTGACAACATGCCCTTTGCATTCCCATTCAACGGCTGCAGTCCTGGGCCTGCTTGCCCTTAAACAACTGTATGATCAATGCATTGTAGCATACATGGGTTTTGATTTCTTATATTATAGCTCTAGAAATGCAACACAGTATCAGTGGCAGGATGCTCTGTAACTGCTCTCATATTCAGTACAACACAGAACTTAAAATACACCTTGGCCCATTCAGACATGTGGTGGGATACTTTAAACGAGCCTGGAAGATAATCAATTAAAATGGCTCAATAGATTTAAATCCACGATTTTACAGCATTAAGGAGGACATGATTCAACAGCACTGGTATGCCATTATTATTATTATTATTTATTAATTTTGTATAGCACCCTTCATCTGAAAATAACAGGGTGGTTCACAACATAAAAATACAAAATGAGCACACAAAATACATAATAAAACAAAAGCAAACCAATAACACACACCCCCAATCCCATTTAGAAGGCCATAGAATATTCCATCAGCCTAAGGCCTGCTTATGGATAAATGTTTTCACCTGGCATCTAAAGATATGCAATGAAGGCACTAGGTGAGCCTCCCTAGGGAGAGCATTCCACAAATGGGGAGCCACCACAGAAAAGGCCTGTTATTATGTTGCCACCCTCCAGGTTTCTCACAGAGGGCACTCATGAGAGTGTCTCAGTTTATGATTGCAGTACTTAGGTATGTTATATAACAGGGGTTCCCAAACTGTGGTCCATAGACCACTAGTAGTCTGCAAGGTTCATTCAGGTAGTTTGCAGCATGCCTGTAGATTTGTGGTTGAAACAAGAGATGGCAAATCCATTGCATTAAATATCCTCAGCAATTTTCAGCTGGATCCCTTGGGAGGGGCAGGTTTCAGAACCATAGTCCTGCGACACAAGCTTTTGGACTAAACACAGAATTTAAAGGAAATCTTAGCTCATTCATATCTAGGGTGCTGAGGTAAGCAGGTCTGATGAGCATCAGTTCACATTAAGGTCTGTTTCACACCCAGTAAAATGCACGCTTTCAGCTGTTACGGAAATGTCCATATGCAAAATAATCCAAAGTAGAGATTAGGCTTCTTTGAAATGAAACTAAAATGAAAGCTTAAATGAAAGGAGGAATTTTGGATGTCTTCAGACACTTTTAGAAAAATGCACACATGGAGCATATACAGAACTTGGGAGTGGAAGACCCTCCTCTAACTGAATTGCTTTCTCCTACAAATTGGAAGAAAAAGCATATATGAAAATATGCTGTCTTTACATACAACAGTTGCCACACCAATTAGCTAAATGTAAGTGGCAGGCACCTGTACTGTATATTCTTACCTGAAAGATGCCTTGCTAAATTGCTTGGACAGCTAGGGTGTCACTATGTTAGCAGGGATACCCATTACAGGAAATGAAGGTCAGGTCAAAGACAAATATGAATCTACCTGAGGTTCCTTATAAGGCTATACAAGGAAATAATCAAAGCATGGATGGAAAAACATGTTTAAAGTTACACGGAATACACCTGGGATTTCCAAGGCGAATATGGAACTGTGTATCTAAATGTACCGAAGACTTAGATGGAAACGATGGTGGGTCTCTCCCCCCCCCATCTCCCTCCACCCCCCAATCTGGTAGGAAGTTATTGATTCAAGACAATTTAGCTGCCCCAGTTGTTGTAGCATCTGCCAGGAGGTTTCTTGCTAAATAAACTTCAACTTCTGCTTTCGTGTGTACTGTGCTGGTGGGTTGTGTAATTATTTTTTTTGTAATAAAAGAGGCTCCTTAAAACATCAAGAATTACTTCTAATCTGAATTACCCAAATTCCACTCTGGGAATATATATCCAGATTACCCTATGTTACTTTTGAAGAGGAGACAGATGTTCATGACTGTGAAACAGATATTTCAAGTTATTGGGTTGTGTTTTTTCCCTCTCATTCTGCCGCTCTCTGCTCAGCCAGACTTTGGATACCCAGCGGTAGGCATATGGACAAGTTTTTTTTTAACTCCTGATGAACTTAATGTTTGCACATCCTCCGTGGCACGATGACTGTTTATACTGACAGGAGCACTGTACCTACTGCAATAGTTTCCAACTCAGATGCCAGTTATAGAACGAAAGCTATCTCTTGCCATAGCCATTTGAGCAAAATACATGGGGGTTAGTTTCTGTTCCTTTCAGGCTTTAAAATATCAGTAGGCAAAATAAGACTGTGCTGAAAATGTCATAAAGAAAGACCTTGCCATGGTGGGTGGGAGAGGAAATTCCGTTGCTGATCATCTGCTTTTTGAAAACATTGTCCCCTTTAATAGCCTGGCATACAGATGTTATCCGATCTCCCAAATTGCGTTTTATCGATTAATACTCCACTTTTTAGAAAGTCTTTTCACAAGGCTGCTTACACCGAAAATACCATCCAAAATAACAACTCCTCTTTCAAAACATGCTGAAGTGCAGAGAGGTGATCTGTCTTGTTTCCCAAGAGCAGGAGAATTCTGTAATACAGATTCCACTGTGGAAAAGGCCCTGTCACTGGTACTTACCAAATGAGTCTGATTTAAAGAGAGATCAGAGGCTGAAATGGTTCTTTTAAATATCAGGTAGGCTGGTGATCTTTTGGCTTAGGGATGGAGAACCTGTGGTTCCCATCATCCCTGACCATTGGCCATGATAGCTGATGATAGCCTGGATGAATCCTGATAAGATGAAAGTACTGTGGATGGGCAGTAATTTGGACGTCCTGTCTATGATTGGCTAGGATGGAGCAGGTAAGTGGCTGGTGGCAAGGAATGCCTAATTCCATCTGCAGCCCAACTATCCTGGACCAGGGTTATCCGCCTTCAGTAGCCCATGCTGTAGAGACCTCATCTTTGGATTAGTGCAATGCACTTTACTTGGGGCTGCATTCGAAAATGGGCCAGAATCTGCAGCCAGTGCAGAATGTGGCTGCCATGTTATTAACTGGGACAAGAAACACAGGATCGTGGAACAGCTATCCTAAATGCTCTATACTGGCTGCAAGTGTGCTACTGAATTTGACTTAAGGCATTATGGTTTACAAAGTCCTAAATGGTTCAGGGTCAAAATCCCCTTCCAATACTAGCTAATTCAGTCTTCAAGATTTGGCGGGGGCGGGGTTTGCTCACAGTCCCTGCCATAATTCAGCATGAGGGGATGTTTAGAGGGACCTTCTCAGTGGTGGGGCCCTGACTGTCGAACAATAGCCCCTTAGTGGTATGCCTGTTTCCCACATTGTTGGGTTTCAGAGGCCAATTGATAACGTTTTTATTTGGCTAGGCTGTTGCAGCTTGACAAATAGGAGACGTATTCCTCATTGGAAATATATGGGCTTTAGTTTTTAATGATTTGTTCCTAAATCTTTTGTGTATATATGCTTTGAGCTCTATGTGCTGGATTTTGTTTGATGAATATGGATCTGCGCACTTTCTGAAGAATGGTGTTTTTTTTTATTAAGTAAATAAATAATAGCAGCAGCAATATCCTAAGGACCACATATTTATCATATCTGTTCCCGATAATGGGGGCCCAGACCGCTTAGGGCATTAAAGGCAAATGACGACAGCCTAGCAACCTTAAGTTGATCCTGGAAATAAATTGGCAGGCCGTGTAAACGGAGTACGAAGCAGGTTGCAATATGATCCAATCAATTCTCCTGCTTCTACCAGCATCCTGGTAGAGGCATTTGGAATTCATTGGTGTTTTTGAACTGCCTTAAGCACAACCAACATAGAGGGCGCTGTGGTCATCCAAACTGAACGTAACAAGCAGTGGAAGCCAGGTCTGCCTTCTTCAGATGGGGCCACAGCTGGCAAATATATATTTACAAGGAAGTAAGCCCAACTGAAGAGAGAAGCTGGCCTCCAGATAAGTAATATGTAGCACAATCCTATGCATATTTCCTCAGAGGTAGGCTTCACTGTGTTGTGTGAGATTCACTCCTAAGTAAGTGGGCACAGGATTGCATGCTCCCTTTCCTGGTAATAAGCCCCACCAGAGGCCGTGGAACTTATTTCTGATCATGCATAGGATTGTGCCATTGGAATGACAGCCTTATAACCTAATCCTAAACATGTATTTGCAGAAGAAAATTCAATTGAGTTTTATGGGATTTCTCCCCCACCCCCAAAACCCTGATTTGGACCAGGCTGTAAGTACTGTATATTGAAGGTAATTTCTCACCTTAATCCACCTCTGCCCTGCCAAACGGAAATATTCCAATCTAGAGAAATACATGTACAAAGACTGCAGGATCACAACGATACAGGCTCAGTATATTCCTTTGTTCAGAAGAATGAACTTTTACGCTTGAGGGAAGCTAGTTTTCTGTAAAATTCGTACAGCATATGTGCGCCAGACATTTTAAAGCAGCTCCAACAAACCTTTAAAGCACCCGACTTTTCCAAGGAATCCTGGGAACTGTAGAGTATTAAGGATGCTGAGGGATGTAATTGTGAGGGAGAAACTACAGTTCCCAGGATTCTTTGAGGGAAGTCATGTGCTCTAAATGCGCTTTGGAAAACAGCAAAGCTCACTAATAACTGGTGATAATAGCAATAAAAACTAGCATTTTCTAAATTTGGAAAGTGTGATGGGTATGGATAACCCAGTACACTGTGAAGCATAAACATTCCATGTGACACGGCCACAATAGGATAATAATCTAAGAATGTCATTTTGTATCCCACCCATACATAAGGAACAGACAACATCTGGTATAAGTAAACATTATGTCTAGTCTCATGAAATATTTCAAAGACTGCATACAGAGACTTTGAGTATTAAAAATAATGAAAGCTAGTGGAAACATTTGGGTTATGATGACAGAAATGAAAATTTGTTAATGCGTTTATTCATGCAACTATTATTACCAAATCATAAAGCAAACCTTCACAATATTCACTATAGGATATACCGTATATATCACAAATAGTAATTGCTGAATAAAGAATGCATTCTATCCAACAGAGAATATTGCTCAGAGAGAGTCAAAGATCCATGCAAAGAGAATAACTTGAAAAGTTTTCATAACACTTCACAAAAATAGGATTGTTATTAGTACATATTTAATAAATTAAAGAATGCAGAAGGACAAATGTATGCATGGAAACAAGCCGTTCTAGATATTGTCATGATTTGTAAAAGTCTTGTTATTATAATAAAAATATTAAAAAATAGAAGTAATATTATGTGGCTTCTACAGAGTAGAAATAGGAGTCCTGTAGCTTAGGACGATACCATCTACCTTACTTACATGGACATGCCAATTCCCATGGATATTACCAGCCAATCAATCTACCAGACATAGTTGTTGTGAGGATAAAATGGGGAGAACTATGTATGCCACCTTGAGCTGCTTAGAGAAAATGAGGGATATAAATGCAATAATAAAGTAAGCAAAGCCAGGAAAAACATAGACTGCAAAGTGCATTGGCTCAGCAGCTCATTGCTTAATTTTTTTATTATTATTTAAAATTAATTGGATGGCAGATTGTTGCTGTTGTTTTTAAAGAGTGTGTTTCATCTTAGAAGAGGCAGCCATTTCCCCATAAAACTGGGTGAGGCCCTCTTCTAAGCTGGTGTCTGCTACATGATCTAAAAGCAACCACACCAATAAAAAATTAAAAAATTCCCTCCTTTGGTATAATATTTATTATAGGCCAACTTATGCAGATCTAACTGAGTAATCAATTTCAACTTACACAATTAAGATTTCTTTGATCTCAGATGACATCCCTTTCCCTTAAACACACACGCATTTCAGTTCTGAGGGACAAAGGCTTACATTCCTATTATCTAGATAAAACAAGATCTTTCATCTAAGAACTGCACAAAGCATCCATTATTAAACGATAGACTAAGCCGTCGATGCTGAAAGATATCAGTTCAGCTCCTATTGTAGTTCTGTTGATGACTACATAAACCCAAGATGGAAAGTATAGATTGTGCTGCAGACATTGCAGCTGAATCCACGCCCAAAGGTTAATAGGTTTCACTTCCTACGTATTTGCTTCATTTTGGTGTTTTTGATACTCGTTCCCACAACATTTACTACAGCAGAATGGGCTGCTGTGGTCCAACTAGTTTGATTTGAGATTTCACTTACTATATTCTTCAGAACTGCAAGTTCTCAGGTTGGGTTTTAAGTCCCCACCCCCACCCCCCAAAAAGCACCTGAACTGCCCATGCGTAAGACAGTTTGAACTAAAAATTGGAAAATAGAATTATTATTTGTTCATGCTGAATGCAAGAGCTTGACAATTAATTCCTTTGGGACTTTTTCCTGCCCATAGACAGAAGTCACTGGACATCTATCTACTGCTCTGGCTGTCTCTTTTTTATTGTTATTGTTATTGGAGGCTTTATCAAATTTGAGTCCAGTGTGGTTTACAAAGTTTTAAAAAATGCAACTATTTAAAATTACAAAATAAAGAATGTCCAAAGTACTTTTTAAGAAAACCCTGAGGCTTCTATCCTATGTAGCATTAGACCACTGTTCCATCGGTGCAAACATTTACCGGTATGCTTGTCAAATGGGGCTTGTGTCCCCCTCATCCCTCTGCCTGCGCATCCCATATCCTGCCCAAATCTGCTCCAGAGGGTTGGGGATAACAGATTTAGGGGTACATTGGTTCTGCACTTAGCACTATTCACTGAGTACAAGCCAAGGTGAATAAGAAGGGCTGTTTGTGTTGAACAGAAAGCAGTGTCGACTCCTGGAGGAGGCCACTCCCACATGTAATCATAGTCAGGGTGCTACAAAATGTCCCCCATTAATTCCTACCACCTTCACTTCTGGCTGGAAAGGGACACAGGGGAGGACATTTGCAGATAACCGAAAAGCATGGGCAGGGCTCTTTTTCAGCCACAACTCACAAGGACTCCCTTCCGATGGCTCTCAGGTGGGTGCCATTGCCATTCTAAGAGAACAAGGGAGGCGTTCATGGTGAGTTCTGGCACCTTTTTTCTAGAAAAATAGCACTGAGGATAGGCATTCTAAATAACACTTTAACTAGTACATGGGATTATAAAACCTAAAGTGCTAGTTACAGTCGCTGCACTACAGTCAGAGCCAGGTCTTTAGCCAAAGCCAGAGATGTGTTGCTGCTTTTCAAAATCAAGGAGGGGATATTATTATTCCTTCCCAAATTGGTTGCCACCCATGTCTCTCCTGACCCCCCATGCTTCCTTACTGCTATAACACTTGCAATAAGTAAGAACAGGGCTTTTTTTTCATCTGGAACTCACTGGAACTCAGTTCCAGCACCTCTCAGGTGGGTGTCATTGTCATTCCAAGAGAATGAGGGAGAGAGAAGGGTTTAGGCCATCAGCCTGCCCTTTCCAACTTAGCTTGAACTCGTGGTAGGCCTACTGTACCTCAGGCTGTAGTTGGGAGGCAGTACATTTAACACTATTAAGGGAACAGCACATTTTTAACAAACTCAAGGACACCATTGATACTGTGCAGATGAAGAGCAGCGGATTCTGTCGTGGAACACAAACATACAACTCATCAGCACCTTGGAAGACCAGCTAAATAATCTGAAGCATGAGGCCAAAAGGAAAACACCATAACTTATCCAATTGGAACTACAGGGGAGATTAGGTAGACAGAGTAATTACCTGAATTGGAATTTAGCCAGGACACCAGGTCCAAGCGCACATATTCTTGTGCAGAGTAACACAGGGTGTTTAATGACTGCATGTGACCAAGATCTGAATTTAGCATCTGCTACCACAAGATGTCATTTCTTTTCAGCCTTGTCTTAATTTAAGAATTATATATTACAGCCAAATCATAGACATGCGCTAGCAACATTTCATAGAATCTTCTTCGGCGTAATCAATGTAAGTAATTTACTAGATAAAAGAATGTTAATAGCAAGGACTGTATAATTTGTGTGACTACAAATTGCACCTGTCTTTCAAGGGAAGAAAGGGCTACCGCTGTGCAGAAAGAGTGGATGGAGTGCAAGGTCAAGTGCAAGCACTTCTGTTTAACATGCAGCGTCTAGAAACATCCATTGGCGCTTTCAGAGAGAAGCGGAAATTATAGCTAGCAAAGTTATTATAAATAATTGTTGTGCCTTCTCTTCCGAGTGGACTTGATGAGGCAGTCATAATTGAAACGTATAAAATATTAATTGGAAGGTGTCTAAAACGAGTCTTTCACAAGTGTACAAGTTGCACTTCTGCTTTGAGACTTTGAGAATAGAGAGGAAGCATAAAGCGAGGGTGGGGGGCTGGCTAAGCGACTCGCCTTGAAATGCTATATTAATATGTGTAATATGCTGGAGCAGAAGCGTCTTGCCAAATTGCAGTGAAAATCTCACGAGATAAGAAACTTGGGTCATCTTTTGGATTTCCCAGACATTACTTGGACTTCAAAGGTGGAAGTGACGTCCATGGGGGTGGGGGGAAATTAACTGAAGCTTGTAACTTTGTTGGTGTCTGGATTTTTAATTCTTGAAATATGGCAACCCTACTGTAAGGGGCAAAAACTGCGGCTCCTCTCCCCTCATCTGTGAATTCTCTCTTAGGGGTGAGGTGGAGCTCCGATTTTGTGACCCATCGTGGTTCGGGGACCAGACTACCTGAATAATCGATGCTTTCCACATATACCTACTTGGATCTTGAGATGTTCTCTGGAGATGTTCTCTGAAGTCCCTATAAGCCTTTTAGTGGCAGCAGGAGAGACTTTACAGTGGTGGCACCCTGGCTGTGGGATACCCCGAAAGAAGATCACCTGGTGTCTACTTTGTTGTAATTGTGGCCTTTCCCATGTCTTTTATTTTGTCTCAGCTCTGTTTTTATGCTGTTATACCTTTCTTCTTGTTTTGCTATAGCCTATAAATAAATAAATAAGGTATTCTGCAACCCAAAGGAAACCAATACTGTTGAGTACACATGTATGGATTTGTGCACACAGTGTTCTTTGGCCCTATTGAATTCTGTGACTCTTGTTTCTGTGAAGATTGTGCTAAGAACTGAGCTTGATGGGCCTTACTTCCCAGCTAAGTTTAAATCAAGTGCATTGCCCCTCAAATGTCTCATTGCTTGGTGCTGCTGGTACCACTGGTATTAAAAGTGGGTCTGCCTGCCTCAGAGCAGGGGCATAGCAAGGGGAGCGATGGGGGCGGGCTGCCCTGGGTTCCACCCCAGAGGGGGGTGACACTTTAAATTTTTTTTATTTTTATTTTTTACTTTATTGGAAAAAGAGATAATAGAAACACACACACACAACCCCCCACACCTCACAAAGTGGCACCATCAGAGGGGGGTGACACTTCTTTATTTTTTTATTTTTTATTTTTAAATTACATTTTTACTTTATTGAAAAAAAAGAGATTATAGACACACACACACAAAAAAAACCCCACACCTCGCAAAGTGGCACCATCATTTTTTGGGGGGTGGGGGTGACTTGCTATGCCACTGGGTGCAGTTCTGCCAGTGCCCTGGCAAAGTGTGGGGGGTGACAAAAAAAATTCCGCCCCGGGTACCACCTGGGCTGGCTACGCCTCTGCCTCAAAGTGTGAGCAGCGAGTCAGCCAAGATGTAGCGCATAGTAGTACACACGAAATAAAAGCAGCCTAGCAGGAAAAAGAAACATCACAGCAGCAGAAGTTTATCAATAAACTGGAAATTTCATGGTAGTATTTTAACAGGGACATTGTGGCCTGCTACATATATGACAAACAAAACTGGGTAGTAGAAGGTTGTATTGCAAAGGAGGAGAGCTTTCTATTTAAATGTTTCCCTTTTTACAAACATTGAGCTTTATTTGCTATATGTTACCAAGTTTTTAAAAAAACAAAATGTTGGGTAATGTTGAAAAGTAAAAATTCCCTCTAAAGTTGTACAGTCCATTCTACCACCATGTGACGACTTTTCATTAATGTAAAGAAACTGGATATTGAAATACAGACTTGTCTTGCAGGAAATTACCCTGTAAATTTTACCTCTGGTACTCTTACTGGTCACCAGAGACAAACATTTCAAGCTGCTTCTCCCTTCAGCATAGCAGACAGGTTCTCTCCTTGTCTCTTCAGCCTAAGCCAAGTGATTTGGCAATCCCCAGGTTGTCTTCAGTATATAACAACAACTTTATTATCTGTTCTGCGCCCATCAGACTGCCCCACTCTGAGCAAGCCATTCCATCTGCCTCTCAGGTCTTCCTTCTTATCCCTAAACCATCTTCCTCTGCTGTCTTATTTTTCTGGCTAGCTGTACCACCACCAAGCACCAACAAATCCAACTTACTCAAACCTCAACTCCAACTAACTCCTCTGACGCCCAGCACCTATTTTTATAGACGATTCTTCAGGCCCTTCTAGTCCATTGCCAGTCAATCACGCTGCCCACCTCAAATGCTAAACCTGCACCCACCAATCAAAACATGCGTATTTTATATCCTTCTTTTGCATACTGAGAAGTCAAGCACTAACCCTTCCTCACAGCCCTTTCTGACAATTAAACTAACTTACTGGATCAGAGAGAAAACTTCCCACATCAAGTACATTACAATATACATTACTATGCAAAGGTCAGAATACATTACACAATATCCATTAAGACTTAATTCAAATAAACAGGATTTTATTCACAAAGAGGAAAGGATTAAATCTGTTCTCCCACGTTATAATCCCCTTCTTTATTGGAGTGTCCTGTGGCTTTTTGTTACAAAAGAGACATGACTTGCCCTATTTAAACACTACTAATTGAATATGTAGTTTGGCCATATATCAGAAGTGTCTTACCAGCATCACCCTCTTAAAACACAGCCTGATAGTTCCTTTTCTCACGACTTATAGGCTACGCAGTGACAATGTAAAACTGTTGAAACGAAAGAACAGAAGTATATGAGAGCAAAGAAGCCCAAGGCTAATATAACCTTTGAGGAAACTGAAGGAGAGTAATAATAATAATAATTTATTATTACGGTCAGAGACCAGCTTGCCGAAGGAGAGTCTTCTTGTGCTGTTTGTTTGCAGGTTTCCCACAGGCATCTGAGTGGGTACTATGAGAACAGAATGCTGGGCAAGATGGGCCATGGCCTGATCCAGCAGGCTCCCGTTATGTTCATATGTGCTCCCAGGAAGCTCTGGGCTGGTGGGGGAATGCATTGGCACTCTTTCATTAGGTTGGGTGTGTGCCTTGTGCCAACCCAAAGCTGGGGTAGCTCCGTTGGTAGCGCATGTGACTCTTAATCTCAGTGAGTTTGGGTCCCATGCTGGGCAAAAGATTCCTGAATTTCAGGGGTTGGACTAGATGGCCCTCATGGTCCCTTCTAAAGTCCTATGAAAGCATCTTTTGTTTGGGGCAACCGGGAGTTACTTTAAAAGTCCTTTGGCTATTGTTAGTGTGCATAGTACGTATCATTGTGCCATGCGAGATCCATTAGCAACTCGTTATCTTAACTGAGTAACTTTATTGCAGCAATCAAAGGCGGGGGGAGTAAGTTGGGGTATCCCAACATTTATTTTGGAGTTCAGCGGCATATCAGCTTGACTTTGGAGTTCTGGAGGTTGAACTTCTTGCCGTTGGGACTTTCCGAGCCAATGACGAAGCGGAACCGACCGTCTCTGCACGCAGGGATGGCGATGCCGACCAAACAAAGCGGCGTGCCGTGAGCCGCCCGTTCTACTATCGGCAACATCTTCACCAAGGGAGATTTCGTGCAGCCCGATTCTACCTATGTTTCTCGGGAAGGAATTCCCGCAAGGAAACGGAGCGAAGCTGCATCCCTGAAGCCTGCGATCTCTGCAGACGCCGGAGATGCGGGTCCGCGCCTGCCTTTCCCCACCACGACCCCGCTGGGCTTTCGCTTTCCCTTCCCCGCTCCTGTTTCAGCCCCTTCAAGAACTCCGCGCTTCGCTCATCCGGCGCGCTCTCTTCTAAGCTGGGGGAGGAGCGCGAGCGCTTCTCAGAAGCTGATTGGACGCGGCGCTCTGCCTCGCTCGGCTTCCCTCGCGCCCCTCGCTTCCTCTTTCGCTTGCTCTCTTGAAAAGCTAAGCCTCCCCTTCCCGACGGCTAACGTCACCGACGCACTGCGCGCGGGGCCGCGTGACGTCAGCCGGCGTCGGCGGTGACGGCGCCGCCCGTCCGTTAAGCTGAGGGAGGGGGAAATCCGGGGCAGAAGGAGGGAGGGAAGGAGGGGAAGCGGCCAGCCGGCGGGCGGGGGGAGGGGAAGGGGGTGGGCGGAGAAAGATGGCGGACCAAATCCCTCTGCACCCGGTGCCGCGCAGCACCCAGCGAAGGGCGGCGTATTACACTAACGCCTCCGCCGCGCAGAGGCACAGCAGGTACCGGCCGGGAGGGAAGTGGCCGGGGGGGGGGCGCGTGAGGGGTGTTGGTGTGTGAGGTGGGGGATGGGCTCCATCCTGCGCAGCCCCCAACTAGGCTGGCAGCCCCCTTCGCCCCGCTGAGGCGTTTGGGGCCCTCACTCGACGGCCAGGACAGGCCAGGACCGCTGCTCTCTGGGCCTTGGGCTGCCTGTCAGCTTTCTTAGACTGGAGGTGGGCAGGGGGGCGAGGCTGCCCCTTCTGGGATGGCGCTCAGGGGTTGGCGCTGCAGTGATGCTGCTTTGACAGGCTCCCTTCGCCCCGATTTTGGAGGCGGGTGGTGTGATGTCTCTCGGCCCTGGTCCTGCGTCGCCTGGGACTGGTGCTTCCAAGTCCAGAGCCCTGTTTTGGCAGTGCCCTAGACAGAGCTCCTCCCTGGGACATAGAAAGTGCTAATGGATGAATACTATGAGCATGTGCAGAGTGTGTCCTTGTTGCCACTGAGGGGGTCGTCCTCTGGGATCAGAAGGAAGGGTTCGTAGCGCAGTGCACCCGGGGCCCTCCCAGCTTCCTAGAAGTGGCACTTTTAAAAACCAAAGCATTGACACTTTGCTCTAACCATAGGCAACTGGAGGGATGGGCGAAGAACAATGTCGAGATTGGAGCAAATCTTATGTGGTGGATGGTCTGGATTACCCTTCCTGGCGTTTGTTTACATATGTTGAGTTTCAACAGAACCACTTAATTCTTATCCAGGATGAGTTCATTGGCAGAACTGGAATCCATCCCCCCAATTTTCCAAACTTCCAGACTGGGCTGTAGATGTTGGCTACTGAAGCTTGTTTCTACTTGGAGGAAACTGATTGTTGATTTTAACAGCCTTCCCTACTAACCAAAGCTCTTGAGGTGACTTACAATATATTGGCAATACTGGCGTAAGAGGTTTAGGGAGGAAATTAGAATCCCCTCACAAGGCAGAACTTTCTCATTCAGGCTGCTGCAGATGTCTCTAGAGAGGCTTTTGATTTTTAGAAACAACTGCAAAAGGCACTGGCAAGGATTCCCATGTGCTTGGGAATCCTATGGGGTCTTCATTCCATGGGTGCCTGTGTACATGGGTGCCTGTGTACATTGCACATTCTTCTGAGTCTGTGTGAGCCAGGGGCATGATTAATGGGCAAAGGCCTACTCTCCCCTCATACATGTCAGGAGAGCACATGAACAGGTCTCTAGGTTCAATTCATTGTTGTTCCTCTAGAGCAGGGGTAGTCAACCTTTTTATACCTACCACCCACTAATGCATCTTTCTTGATGGTAAAATTTCCTTACCGCCCACCAGTGCTCGATGGAAGGAGGATTCAGCTTGTGCCGTAGAACCCTCTACCGCCCACCTAGAATCCTGAAACGCCCACTAGTTGTCGGAAGGGACCAGGTTGACAACCCCTGCTATAGAGGAACAAATTTGTTACTGTATTCTATTTAAAAATGGAATCTGGTGACCACTTTTAACATACCGGTAGTTGTTTCATGCCATTGGGTTCAATTGATTTCAGATGCCATTTGATTACAAAGGTTTTGAGTTAGGCTGGTATGCCATTTCCTAGATGGCAACAGAGGTTTTGGTCCTACTCCTAAGGAGGTGTCTGAACTCCCTTCCAATTACAGCTTGGAGTTTATCCAGTACTCTGGGATTTGTGGAGGCAGCCTCTGATAGAAAGGAGCTGCAAACTGAAACTGGAAATACTGGTGCATATGTATAAGCACTTGAGTGTGCACTCTGGGATCCTATTTCCAGGCACAGAAAGTTTAGGTTTTGTAAAGGTATCTTTTATTTGGAGAAACATATGAAAAATTAAGGACTTATAGAAAAGATGAAACAGATAACATGTTTTCCTCTTTTTAAAAGCAACACATTTGGGAACATTGTAAATACAAGAAAAGACAGACTGAGCCTGGTGGTACTTCAGAGACTAACTTTTTCTATTTTTAAAGCATAAGCTTTATAGCCTATAGGTTACTTGAACAGATTTATGAAGTTGAAATTTATGATAAGGCAAGCATTTGACAGCTGTTGGTGTATACATTACAATCATTATCCATCTTCCTTACTACATCAAACTATACAGCAGGCACGTCCAACAGGTAGATCGTGATCTACCGGTAGATCACTGGACGTCTGTGGTAGATCACTGGTAGATTACTGGCTCTCCTAAAGAAGCTCAAGAACTTTGGCTCCCCTAAAAAAAGCTCAGTTTTTTTTTGCCCTGCACCCCCCAAAAACAGGGATTTCATTCTCCCTAAAAACAGCTCAACAACTTTGACCTGAACCCCCCAAAAGGGGGTAGATCACTACCAGTTTTTAACTCTGTAAGTAGATCACAGTCTCTTGGGAGTTGGCCACCCCTGCTATACAGCATCTCAAATGCATCACCTCAGATACAAGACCCTCTTCAAGAGAGGAGTCTTCAATAGTGTGGAGTATAACTGGGCTATGAAAAGGTGTGATGGAGTAATGTGAATCACATTTCATTTTGAAATAGAGGTGTGCAAATATTCCTTAAGGCCTAGTAAATGTGGGAAGGAACTTTTAGGCTACATTCTTCCCTGGTAGTAAGCCCTATTTAAAGCAGTGAAACTAAGCACTTAGTAGATATGCACAGAATTCTGCTGTAAGTATTTACTTAAGCACTGTATTACAAAATCACACTGTATTTTTAGAGTCCTGTTCTTCTCACTCTCCCAACTGGGTTGTATCCAACTACGGTAAGTCATTGTACAAGTAGAATGGCTTAGACTCATGCAGTGGAATTTCCACTACCTTGCCTTGGTCCTTACCCCAAGCACCAAGCCTATACCTGCTGTGGAGAATTAAGAGCAGAGAGGATGAGTGGAGGGGGTTCAGGGGAAGGAGAAGGAGGGGAAGTTGTGTTGTGTTAGCAGAAGTCAGAATGTATATAATCCTTTGCACATTGTTGACGCTGATATAAAGGTATTTGTGGAGGTGCAGATATAGTAATCTCAGACAAAGTTACTTTCATTTCACCTTGTAAATATGTTAATGAAAAGGCATAACGGTTTAATGTCTTAACTAAGGACTTGGCACCTTACTCTGAAACTCATAATGTAGGGTTTAGGTATACTGTATCACTATAATTTATTGAAGGACTTTCAGTTGGTAGCTTTAGGAAATGACCAAAGGGGTTTTGTTAAGTTTAGCATTTTATTTATTTAATTAAATTTATATACTTCTTACTCAACAGAAGACCTCCAAGGAGTTTACAAAGAACAATCTAAAATGTTCCTTTAAAATACAGTGGCACCTTGGGTTACATTGCCTCCGGCTTACGTCACCCTCAGCTTGCGACCGGCGCAAACCTGGAAGTACTGGAACGGGTTACTTACGGGTTCGCGCCATTCGCACATGCGCAGAAGCGCTAAATTGTGGTGCACGCGTGTGCAGATGAGATGCTTTGGTTTGTGTCATTTTCGGGTTGCGGTGGGGCCTCCGGAACGGATCCCCGCCATAACTCGAGGTTCCACTGTACTGTGTTGTTGCATTTGTTCTCAGTGTGTACATATGATTTAAAAAAAAATATTTAGCTACCAACTTAGGTTAGTATTGGGGATTTAAGGTAACATATTTTTAGTTTTCTTAAATATGTAAGTCATGGGGTTGAAGATGATGGAGTAAACTTACTGAGCCCGTCTGTAGGTTATGGATTTCAGTACATCTTCAGGATAATAGCAGATAAGGTAAACAGTGGCTTTCAAAAGGCTACTGTGTTGTATATACAAGTTGATTTACTAACAATGCATTCATATACAGTACATATCTTTGCAGATGTAAATATAATTTATTTGTTAAAAAAATCGATATCCCAATTTTTTTCATTAGCTCTCAAAGTAGCATACAATGATACAAATAGAAAATATGCAAAATTTAAAACAGAAGTATTTAAATTCAACTCCTGAATAAACAAGGGTTGTGGTTTTCAGACTTTGTTCGTTTAAGGCGCTCTTTTCACATGACTGGCTTGCCATAGTACCCTGTGTACTGGATACAATATAGGATACACAATCTGTTTTCATGGTGTGCTGGCCAGGCCATAATTGCCCCACATGAAAAGACCACCCAATATTCCTGTGTGACTATGTAGGAAATATTGTCTGCTATTATAAGCTTCCAAGGTTTCCCAGAACATGATTGGAAAATGGTGGTAAACTGGGTTATGGTGCTTAACTAAACATTGCCTTTCTGAGATAAGAACTTTAGTTTTCTAGATACCTAATTATTTACATAAGTAAATCCTTCATACATTTTCAAATGTATTGTTGGATCAGATCATGCATACAATCTTTTTTTTGGCAAACTTGTTAACACTAGATAATCTGGGCAGCAGGTTTTGCACCGTAAAATGTGTCCCCATGAAGCATATAGACTACTCATGAGTTACATGCAAATCTTAGACTGTGTTTTTCTTTTTCATTCCGATTTTTTAAAGTAGTTGTGAAATATTTGATTTTGTAAATTAATGTAAATCTGTTAATTGACATTTTGTGTTTGTATGGTATGGGATGTTGTTCTCGTCCAAATTGGAAACTTTTTTTTTTTTTGTAAAAGAAAATAGGTTTTTTTTCACCCATTCAATAAAGATACAGTTTTGAAGCTATTTTATAGTCTACTTGATTCTTAGTTTGTATTATATGTTCTTTTAGAGTCCAGGAACAGACAGTTTCTGTTCTTGTGTCTTCTTTAATGGGGGAGAGAGGTTCAGAAAATAGGTTTGTTTCATTTTTCAGATCACCATATCTGTTTGTCTTAAGCATAGCTTTTCAGAAGCTTGCTTCTGAAATATGCTACTTTCACAAGCTTATTTTAAAGATTGTCCTTTGAAAGCTTAGAGTAGTTTATCTAATCTATTCTCAAATAAGGTTTTTTATTATTTAGGTTCAGGACTTATATGTGTGACTCATGCTCATGTTTACTGCCTGGCCTTTTTGTTATCTTCCCGCACCTCTAAAACATCTTTATGTTTTTGTATCTGTCTCTGATAACAAAGTACTTAAACCTTGGACAAAAATAGTGAGCATTCTCTAGTTTCATATAGTTAAGTTTTGTCAATGTCTTTGTATTAATATATCAGTCAATTCTCATGGTATCTTTATTTTAAGATCAAGCCAGAGATAGTGTCTTGTTTTCCCCCAGTGTTATCCACAAAAAAGTAATAAAACAAGATACATCACTATACTATTTCAGTCAATCTGTTTGCCCAGTCCTATGAGACAGAATTATAGCACATTATTCCAGTTAAGTGAAGAATGTTCAAACAAGGGGTGTGACATAGGTTTGCAATAACAGTGGGAATGTAGTAGATACCACGTTTGCTGTTAAAACAGAAAACTCAGGCATTTATTGCAATAGAAATTTGACAAACTAAAAGTCTTAGTTCTCATCCATGTAAGAAGTTCTGACCCATCCCAGGTATGCATTTATGTGAACCAATGTGTGAGCTTGGTGCAACATGGGTATCGTTACAGGTCTTTCAGTTGTAGTTACTGAAAACATTTCCAGATTCACTGGGAAAGTTGTCATCATAGTTACAGAAATTGCTCTTCACTATATATGTGATTCATCAGCTCACATATTCCATAAAAATAAAACATTCTTTTAAATGGCTCTAAAAAGATATATAAAATCCCAAATATTGTTATATTTCTACAGAAGTGTTATATATAACCCATAAACATGAAAACTGCATCTAATATTCAACATGTACTGCATATGTGAACTTTGAGACTATATTAGATATAAAATAGTTTGAAATTTTGGTAGTATAACACTGCACATTTATTTCAAAAATAAGATTTATAGGAGTTTTTGTTACTAAAACTGGTAAACATACAGGGAAGAACAATTTTAACTCCCCCAGTTTGGAATTACAACTTATCTTTTAAGATAGACTTCTGGAAATATTTCTGTAGTGCAGTTTTGCAGTGTATATCATGTGATATTTAAGAATATATGCATACAGAGAATTGTTCAGCATGAAGTTGGTGTAATCTGTCAAGATTTCAAAGTAGGCTGCTGTAATTAAACCAAAGAAATTGTCAAGGCAATCTGGACTAGAAGGTGATTGCATGTGGAAGGGGATATCTTCATTATATGGTTATCCCTTGCCGCCTTAGTGGCCAATCAGATGCATAAGAGATGCCCAGAAATAGGATATCAGCAAAATAGACATCTTCCACTGTTCCCTAGCGAATGGCATTGCTTCTGATCTTGGAGGCAGCATATAGTTACTATTACTAGTGGCTGTTGATAGGCTTAATTCTCCTTGAATTTATCTAATATCCTTTTAAAACATCTGTGTTGGTGGCCATCACCACACCATGTGCTGGCAAATTCTATAATTTAACACTGCACCTCATGAAAAAGTGCTTTCTTTTGTCTTTCCTAAATCTTTCCTAAATCTACCGTACCATTAAGCTTCATTGGGCTCTAATATTATGAGACAGTAAGAAAAAACTCTGTCCACTCTCTCGACATCATGCATAGTTTTACACACACATGCTTTTTCAGATACTCCCCTGATTCTCTGGAACAGCACATGAGGAAGGGGGACTTGGTTAATATTGCCTCTCTCTTTCTTCCTCCAGCAGATTGCTTCATGGGCAATGAGTTGTGTTCACAGCAAGTCTGACTCAATCCCATGGAATTTTCCTCTTTCACTACTGCAAAGAAATCTGCTGTAATGACAATGTGTCATTTTCGTTGCACAAACCTCCACAAACCAATATCTTTTTCCTGGTCATTTGCTTCCAGCTCAGTGTATGTTACACAATGATATGGGGTGAAAAAAATTCCATCCTCTTATTTTTCTGCATAAGATGTTGCATTTCAAAAGTTCATTAGTACTGTAACAATGTCAGTTCCAAATAATAGGAAAGCTTGGCAGTTTCATAGTTTTTAGCTTTTTTATTAGATGCAAATAAAATAAACATGGTAAATTATATTATTCTCTAGGCCAGTAGAAAAGTTTTCCAAGCAAACTCAGCATTTTCCAATTCAAATTACCCTATGCAAATTAATTCAATTCATTTTTAAAAATAAATCTCACAACACTTATGTGATAATTTTTTTGCCCCACTGTACATGTCTTTGTACTTAATTACAGTAAACTGCTTTTGCCATTTTAATGCTCATTCATACAGTTTGACTCTTTGCATTCCCCCCTCCCCCTTATATAGTTTGGTGTCATCAGTAAATTTATCATATCTCAGTTCAACCCTAACTCTGATACAGCGCCCCACTTCTTTGTGGCTGAGAATGAAACCTTAAGTGCTAATTCTCTCCACAATTGCAGCAGCTAGTATAAAAGTTTCTCATAGATTAAAAGAAGCAAGGAGAAGATTGGACTTGAAGAATGCTTCCACTATAAGAACGAAGCAGTGACTCCAAAGCAGCATATTATTCAGAAATAAAGTGCCAGAAATTTTGAGAAGCAATGGGAGAGAATTGTGACAACTTGCCAGTTCACCGTGAATTAAACATTAGGAGTAATGCACGAAGAAACTTCGAGTTTTGCTTGACTACTCAGGGTTTCCATATTTGACTGTCATTCTGAACGCCTTGAAAAATAGAGGGGTAGGAATGTTACAATAGCTCCTTCATGATAGTGTATGTGCAGAAGCATATTTTGGTTTGCTGATGTTTACGTAGTTTGTGTAGTGATAATATAAAAGAAAACAACTTTTTAAAATATAAATATGATTTAAGCAGTAGACAGTAAATTGCAATTGGCACTTAATGAACTCATTTGGTTACTGTTCCTTTGAAAAGCCATCAAAGTTTGAAGAGAGCATGGTATTATTTTCACAGCAGATATTTATATAAAAGTTAATTTTGAAGTACGTATTGTAATCTCTTTTCTCCTAGTTTCTTTCTTTTTTGTTAGAACTTGTTTAATATTAATGTTCTTTTTCTTTTGGAAGCCATTTTTTTTTCTCCAGATACCTGTCTTGTATCTGATTTAGTAACACCAGTGCTGTGTTATGCATACTTACTTATTTATTCATGTGGCTTTCAGAGCTTTATTTTATAAAAAGTTTCTAGCATTATACTTAATTGGTTTGTCACTCATGGTAAACTAGCACAATTCAGTGTACATGGCACTAGATCACAAAGAAATCGAGATTTTTCCCTATGAAAAATCCATTATTCATCATTGTATTGTTTTTAAATAATATGGTAAAAATTCTAACACAATAGGGAAATTGCTTTTTGGAGAAGAATAAATTGCTTGCCAGTTCAAAGGCTGCATTTTGAAGTCAAGTTACTAAACATTATGCTTATTTGTTATCTTAGTAGTTGGCACACTTGTAGAGTTAACACCACAGTTCTTGATTTTAAAATATTTTTGAGAAAACATGTTTTTATAAGAGGTATGAATAAATTTCATTCTTTAACTCCTGAGATGATGATAAGAAATGCTTTTAGTTTACTAGTGAATAGAAATACGCAATTTTTGACAAAGATGGGTTTACCCTGTTTCATTGTTAGTTGTGCAATGGAGGATTTTGATTTTCTCTCTCCCCACCTCCCCCCCCCCCCCGATTGAACAATCAGGCATATATTTCTCATTCTTAGAACTTTGTTTTAACAGCAATTGTCTCATGATTTTTCAGTGTGAATTATGTTGAGAAAAGTATCCTATTAATGTGGTCCATTAGCCACTTTAACACTAACAAGTGTAAAGGAATGCCATGAGATATATACCATTGCTTATATGTGCCTGGTTCCCATATAATGCTAGGCCATAGTTGTTCAGCTAACCACAGGGTCCACAAATGATCAAACAAACAATGACCAGGGTTGTTTTGTTTTCCAGCTGCTCTTGCCTCATAACTTTGTAGCTTAGCAAGCACCTGAGTTTGAGTGACCAAACTAAACATGGTTAAGGAAGAGTTTGGGATTAGCAAGTAATGCCAGAGTTCAATGCCACAGATCCAGAATTACCAACAGCAGCACGTGGTTCCCCCCATAAGATTTGACACTTGTATGATGCCAAAGAAAGGGAGGGCAGTGGTTCTGCTCTCTTCAGTTCATAATTGCACTGCAGTCGCAGAGCAGAATTCCAAGCATGAGATCGTTCTTATAATAAAAACTCGTGATTAGATGGTCTCCACACATGCTTCCAAATGCATGATCAATTTATGGTCAGTGGTCGTTTTTCCAAATATGGTGGACATTGGCTGCTTGAATGTCTTATATTGTTTGCAAGACAGTGGCCAGTGGTGTGAACATCCCCAAAGACACCTCCTCCTAGCAGTCCTAAGTCCGGAGTGGATCACATTCTGAAGTCTATGCACACAGATGACTTATATGGGATATCAAGACAGCCATCCTAAAAACTAGTATGAGCTGCTGAGGTTGACAGCAGTAAAAGAGAAAGGTCTTATCCAGGGCTTTTTTTCAGCTGGAACTTGCCAGAACTCAGTTCTGACACCTCTCAGGTCCTCTCAGTCAAACTATGGTTTAGCTCCTGGTAGTGTGTTTTAGTGCCTGCAGTTTTCTAACTATACCAGTGCACTTGCTCATTCATGCTTAACTATTATTTGGCTTACTGTGTGCAGACAAGGCCAGTGTGTGTTTATATATTAAGAATGCTTTGAATGCATGCTATATACAGTATAAAAGGTAAAGGGACCCCTGACCATTAGGTCCAGTCGTGTCCGACTCTGGGGTTGCGGCGCTCATCTCGCTCTATAGGCCGAGGAGCTGGCGTTTGTCTGCAGACAGCTTCCGGATCATGTGGCCAGCATGACAAAGCAGAGAACCAGAGCAGCACACGGAAACACTGTTTACCTTCCCGCCGGAGCGGTACCTATTTATCTACTTGCACTTCGAGGTGCTTTCGAACTGCTAGGTTGGCAGGATCTGGGACCGAGCAATGGGAACTCACCCCGTCGCAGGGATTCGAACCGCTGACCTTCTGATCAGCAAGCCCTAGGCTCTATGGTTTAACCCACAGCGCCACCTGGGTCCCTGTGCTATATATGCATAGCAGCTAAAAAGAATGTTATCAATTATTTGGAGTTAGTGCAATGTTCTCATTTATTTATCTATTTATTTACAAAATCAATAGGTACCAAGTAGAAGACGAGTCATCGCATTTGGATGAAATGCCCCTAATGATGTCTGAAGAAGGGTTTGAAAACGATGAAAGTGATTACCATACTTTGCCAAGGGCCAGAATTTTTCAGAGAAAACGAGGTTTAGAATGGTTTGTCTGCGGTGGATGGAAATTTCTTTGTACCAGGTTTGTTGCTGTTTTTCTTTTCTTTTTTGTGATAGCTTGATTTCTGTCTTGTAGTTTAAGTAAATCCAGGGTGATTTTTAACGTAGAAAGTATTTTAAAGCAATAATCATTATATTTTAGAAAGAAAAATATTTGAAAATTAAGTAACTGCAATTATGTGCCACCATGGAGTTTACTGTGGGGCAGGACAGGATTGAACTGAAGTGGTGGAAGCAAACCCCAAAACACTTTTTTCTACCCTCTTAGGATTCCTTGTGGGGTGGGGAGGAATTAAGGAATGCAGATGGTAATCTTTTGCCTTCGTTCTACCTTCATCCCTGAAGCTGTCACTGGAGGAAAGAGTGACTATGTGCCAGAAGTTATGTGATCTCTGAAGCTAATTCTTCCTAGCCTCCCTCTACTTTACAAGAAGGCTTGGCCTCTGTCAAGTCCCAAGGTGGTTCCTAAGCAGAGCAAGTTCAGCTCAAAGAGCGTGTGTGAAGATGTGTACTTCTACTGAGCCTTTCTCCTCTCCCCCAGGTTACTCTGGGAGAGTGTAACTTCCATTTCACCATGAGGCAAGTGGGGTGGGGAGAGGGATTCTGCATACAGCCATTGGGGAGAGACCATGATGAGTGGCCAAAGATTGCTGCTCTTTGTCCTGAGTTTATGTAAATACAGTGGTACCTCGGTTTAAGAACAGCCCTGTTTATGAACGATTTGGTTTACGAACTCCGCAAAACCGGAAGTAGTGTCCAGGTTTGCGAACTTTATCTCGGTCTAAGAACGGAATCCGAACGGTGGAAGGGCACCGGCGGCGGGAGGCCTCATAATCTGATTTTCCATTGTTCTTTGGCTCATCAGTTATGGTTGTTGTGATCATTTCATTACTGTCAATAACATTTTATCCTCCTGCTTTATTATTTGTAGCTGGTTGCTGACATTGCCCATCCTCTCAGAATAGTTTGCCAAAAGGTCCTTTTTCCTAGAGCATATTGTCCTTACAAAGTTTCATTAGTTTAGGAATTAGAATGGGCAAAAATCCCATTTGGAGGCCTCATTCCTAACTTATTTTTTATGACCTGGAAAGAGAGATGGCAGTACCCTTTCAATGATGTTCCCGAGAGCCTTAACACTAATTCACTAACGGTGGGTAATATCTTGAGTTGATTGATGTTGGTGAAGGGGGAAACGTAAATTCATTAACTGATGATAAGTTAACATTTCAGCTTTAAAGGTTAAAAAGTACATGTAACTGATGACTCTAGAGTGAATACAAGTTAGAATTATCTCCCAGTACTCTACTGTCATTTATAAACCTCTTGTGTTGAACTCTCATGCTTGACTTTAGCAGAGTCTCTTGAGGAAATTAGTCTTGCATTGTCAGAGCTCTCTCATGTTAGACTTATATTAAACACACTTTTTCACAATAAAAAGTTGCCGTAATTAGTAATGTGCTAAAGATTTGTACATTTGCATGTGCTCAGAATTGCAACCATAGTCATTAGCTTTGGGTGCCCCTCACATTTTTTCAGGTACTTTTATATAATCTATTGACTTTTACATTTCTGTTTGGGGGAGGCTATACAGTATAGAACTATTAAATGAAGATGCCATTGATCAACTTTGTTTGCTTTGTCATATATATACTTTAGCTACAGTGCTGACAGCAGTGAAATGCTGTAATGAGAGTGACCTAGATGGTAGAGCTAGGTCCAGTATGCTAGGTTTGGGGTTTTAGAACGGACAAAGCTCAGTATATTTCTTATACCCAAGAATCTGCTGCTATCCTGCACAATTTCTGAGGACTACTTGGAAGAAGCTGCATGTCTTGTTGATGGAGCTTGAGCCAGCACTTAAAAGTGTTGTCATTCCCCAATCATAGGGTTAATGGAAAGTTAGTTACAAACTGGAATGTACACAGACATCTACTGCATATACTGCATATACACTCTACATTACAAACTCCTCTCTGAAATGCACATAACAAATGATCATGTACACCAGCCTTCCTCAGCTGGTACCCTCCATGTTTCAGACTACATCTCCCATCAGCCCCAGCTAGTTTAGAGGCAGGGAGTCTCATTAAAAGTTTTACAAGTGATGGGAAGAAGCCAGGAGAACATCATGCAAAACAGGATGTGTTAATTCTTTGACCACATCTATAATTCTGGTATGGTCTTCTTTTGCAGTACTACTTTTTGTCTTTTACATGTAGAAGAAGCAGAACATCACTGTCCACTTGCTCATGGATAACTCTCTGGCTCTGTTGCTTCAGGAACTGTGATTACAGTGTTAGCGAGGGTGCTGATTCTGAGAACCAAATGGCTCACATGATACAATACATTATACAAAAAAACAGTTATTAATATACTTTCTAAAAAGCGTTTGATTGGGCCACGCACATGCGCAGAAGAGGTGCTCTAGTTGTGGACTTTTCAGGGTGCGGATGGCACCCTGAACGGATTAAGTCCGCAACTAGAGGTACCACTGTACAAGTGAGTAGACACCTTATAGGGCAACGCTGTTAAAGATGTTGAATCCATGGGCACATTATAAGGATTATAAGCTTAACAGACCTTGCTAAACTTCAGTTTTCCTCTAGATATTTTTAATTATAGAATTGCTTGCATTTTAAAACTGTCAATAGCATCGGTATAAAAAATGAGAATATCTAAATTACTTTTCCTCAAATATCTTAAATCTGAGAATACACTACTTATAAATGAGGGAACATTCTGCCCAAATTTATCCTTACAGTGTGAAAAGCAACAAAATATCAAGCTCTCTCTTCTTTAAGCTTGTTAAGCACAGTAGCTATGTTACCTTTCTCAGAATTGGCAGAATTCCTGTGCGCTTGATTTCAGTGATCTATAATACAACTAATGCCTTCAGAAAAATATATTATAACCAGTGAATAGTATTCAACTAAGTTTTACTCAGAGTAGACCTGTTGAAAGTAATGTACTTGACTAAGTTAGGTCCATTAATTTCACTGCGTCTACTCTGAATAAAACTTAATTGAATACGCTATGTTAAGCTTTTGAAAACAGCAACTCATTTTTAGTTGTAATTATTTCTTCCATTTTTAATTTAGACACTCTCTTTTAGCTTGTGAAAGTATAATGCACATAGATCAATACTCTGGAGTTCTTTGGACTAGATTGATTTCTTTCTCATGAGATGTACATTGCAGTTCTCTCTGATATATATGTGTATATACTCACAGACACACTACTTTGTCCCTGTGAAAATTGTGCGGTTGAACATTTCCATATGAAATGAAGGGGATATCAAATACTCGAATTAATTTGGACTGTAAGATGGCCTGTACACTTTCAGTTAATCTGCAACACATTTGTTGTTCAGAGGCATGGGAAAATGCTGATCTTTTAAGAATGACATGACTACTGTGTCGCTTTAGGCCTGATTATCAAAGCTACCCGTTGAGTACATTAATTACAGTATGTTTTCTTCGTAGATGTAGTTCTTGCTATTTAGAATTTAATAAAGAACAGCTTATCATTGGACCAAGTATGCCAATATAGGGTCTTTTATTGTCTTTTTGATTAGAAAAGGGTTCTGAGTAATTTCCTTATAGTTAAGCTTGAAAATGAGTACAAGTGGGAATGGCTGGAAAGTTTTAAAAAAATGTTTTTTAAGTTCAGCTTTTGACTTGGCAGAAGGTATTTCATATGCAAAATAGTAAGATCTATACCAGTTTTGTTCAACAATTGCTGCTATTTTTTAAAGTACATCTCTAATCAGTGCCACTAGGGTACTTTTTCTGTTTTTAGAAAAAAACAATGTTACTATACAGATTTTTATTACAATAAGAAGTTAAACTTTAACAAAATCTGTTCTGCTATTCATTATGCTCTCCAGAGTTTTTGTTAACTTTAATTATACTGGAAATATATATGTGTACATGAGACAAAGATGAGAGAGGTAAGTAGTAGAACAACACAACAGCCTTCTCTCTTGTACTATTGGTTATAGCAAGTAGGTCCTTGCATCTTTTCTATAATAGCACATTTAATAAAAAAATTCCAGTGGCTATATAAATTGAAATTGTATGATTTTGTCTAAAAAACTTTTTTTAAAATTAGACGAAAAGGAAACGCAATGTATACTTAGACCGCGAGCAAAAGTATTTGGTTCTCCTGTCCAAAGCATTTAGCTATTATATTGGGTATCAGGTGATAGTTGTGTCATGGCTGGGTTGATCCAAATTGAATTTGTGTGTGATTCGATACATTGTGTGTGGTAACAAGAAATTATATTTTGGAAGGGCTTGATAACTTTACTAAACAAATCTATAAATCCATATCCTATGCTGACCCAGCTATGTCTGCCTGCTTATGCAGTGCAAGACCGTTCCAGGCCAGCGGTGGTGGTGAGGACTGTTGCCATCATCATCAGTAGAAATTCAAACTCCCTTGCAGTGAGACCAATCCACACTGTTCTTGGGTTCAAGGAATTGTTTGTGGCCTTGCATCAGAACAGGGATGATAGTATATCATCCGCCCTGCTACACTACAGCCTTCTAGGCTGAGCTGGCAGAGGTAGTCTTGGATGTGGTGTTCAGGGACTCAGAAGTTCAGAGGGTGGCAGTATGGGAGAGGGCATTCTGTCTCAAGGTGTGCAATTCCATGTCCACATATGTGAGTCTGGCACCTTTGTTGTGTAGTATTCATCATATGCTGAAGGCACACCTCTTTCATTCTGGCCTTTGACACTTTTGATATATATTTTAGGACCCACCCTATCCTTTTTCTTGTAATCTGCTTTAACTGTTTTTAATATACCGTATCGGCCCGAATATAAGCTGCACTTTTTAAATTGGAGGGGCGGAAAAAGAAAAGAAGAAATACCCGAATATAAACTGCTCCATCCCTCGCTGCTCCTGTCTGCATACTGGGGGGTGGGGGGAGGGAGCCACGCTGTGTTGTTGGCTGGTGGCTATTCCCCTTCCTCGCTCTCTCCCTTCCCGGGCCTTGGGAGAGAGGACCAGGTACTATGCACCGGGCAGGCACAGTTTTGCCGTATTCCTTGCACTGTTTGCCCCATGCTCCCGGCTGCATACCATAAGGTTGTGAATATAAGCCGCACTTTTAACTTTTCACTGTCGGAATTTGGGAAAAAAGTGAGGCTGATATTCAGGCCAATACGGTATATATTTTTAATTGTTGCAACTCACCCTAGGACCTTATGGTGAATGTCAGATAAGAAATATTAACAGCAACCTCTAAAAATTACATTCCCCATAACCCAAAGTACCATATATTTTTTTAATGCTCTTTACGCAATAGGTCTCATTACTACCATTTGTTAGCAATAGTTGTGTAAATGTTTTATTTCTAAACTCAATACTAACCTTAGATTATTTCTTCCAAATGTTTCTCTGAATGTAACTATTAATGTAACTTGCACAGAGAAGCCTTTGTTACTGTTCTGTTTTGCGGGCAAAAGGCACATGATTGCAAAAGGCATGCAGCAGCCTCTGTATACCAACTGATGGGGATTTCTGCGTCAGATGGACACAGGCTTGCTGATATCCACGTCTTCAAAGTATTGAATCCTATTTGCTTGCAATAAATACTTAAAATTGAATTGTCAAAATCTATAATTATTTCCATCAGTGGAGACCTCATTGCATCTGAGGGCTTAAAGTGTACTTATCTCTAGGTGCCAATCAGTCCTTTATCACAGGCATCACCACTGTTTAGCAATGCCAAACTTTGTTCAAACATATGTAATTTGTTTGCTAAGCTGATGAAGGTTTTGGCACCTGCCTAAGAGGGGAGGAATAGTTGTTACCCGAGTCAGCCTTCCAATTCATGAACAATTCTTCACTCAAACTATTCTGTTTTTAATTGAAAGCACAAAGAGATGTTGAAAGTCTTTAATTCCTGTTTGTTGTATTATTGAGAATTAAAATTA
The DNA here is from genome assembly GCA_034641385.1 of Darevskia mixta. Lineage (NCBI taxonomy): Eukaryota > Metazoa > Chordata > Lepidosauria > Squamata > Lacertidae > Darevskia > Darevskia mixta. Next base: position 17,729,283 of record JAWWNH010000011.1, read on the forward strand.
ATCAGACAAAACTGAATAATTCACATATTAAAATCTATAGTGCTGCATCAAAGCCATAAAGCAGTTCTTTTCTATATACCGTGTTTCCCCTATTTTAAGACGTAGTCATAAAATAAGCCATAGCAGGATTTTTTCGCATTTGTGAACTATAAGCCGTACCCCGAAAATAAGCCATAGTGATAGGCGCAGTTCTGGAGGGTGCCAAAAGCCTCCACAAAGCCCTCGGAGACCCCCTCTCCCCGCGCCAAGCAGCATCTGCCCTCCAGAGCCGGTGGGGATGGCGAAGGAGGGGACGGGGGCTGTGAAAGCAAAGGAGAGTCTGCTGCCCGCATCCTCTCTCTCCCCGCGCTCACCAGGCCCCTCTGGAGAATGCCTTCCTCCCCTCCCACCGAGGGGAGAGCTGGAGGCTGGTCGGCTGTGAGGCGCAGAGCAGGCAACTTGCCTGTTGTCGCCTCCGGGAGGAGCACAAGGAGCAGCAGCTGCCGGGCCACCGCCACCGCCGTTGCCCAGCGGATCACGGTAGTGCAGGGGCCCCGCCGCCGCGGGCTCGGAGGAGACACCCGCTTCCCTCGCTCTCCTCCCGGCTGGACTCTCCTTTGGCTCCCCTGGATCCAGAGTGCCAGGATCTGGTCTCCTTGGGGATTCCTCCTCCCCAGAAGCGCAGGTCTGCGCCTCATCCAGTGCAGAGCGAACTCCCCGTTTGCTGGTTCCTCCCCGCCACCATTGCACCCTTTCCAGCCTCTGCTTTCTCCCAATTCTGGCTGCTGGCGAGCCTCCTCGCTTCAGATTCGATTTCTCCCTCCCGCCTCCGTGTGAAGATGCTAGGTTGCTCCCCGCAAGCATGAACAAGTACTCCTCTAGTTGTATGTACAGCATTTATTTAATATACATATTTACAGTCCGCAGCCTCTCATTATGCGTCTGAATCGGAAGTTACAGATACCGGGAATGGTTCTTTCCAGTGCTTGCGCCAGCAGAGAAGCTGCAGGAAGCTGGCCCTTCCGCTTTAGCCCACGCCTCTCCGTGGCTGAGGGAACCGGCAGTCCTTCTTCCCCGTTGGATGTATGGGGGTGGTGTTGAGGCTCTCCCCCAGCCTCTCTGAGCCCCTGCACCACTTGCATTCCTTCCCTTAACTTTTTGTCGCCTGGCTCTCCCCCTTCCTGCCTGTCATCCTCTAACCGCTCAGCCTCTTTTCCCCCAGGCGCCTCCCCTGATGGTAGCCTCCCTTCTCCCTGTTCCCTGACACTCCGCCCCATAGCTCTCCCAAACCACTTTCCTCTGCAGCAGCCCAGTTGCCGGATAAAGTTTCTTTCTCCGCCCCCTCCGTCCCAAGATGGGGAGGGCCAGGGAACCTGTTTCTCTGGCTGGGTGCCCTGGGAAAGGCGGAGCGGGAGGAGACGCCCCGGAACACTTGTTGACTGCCGAGTCTTTGAGCATCGCAGAGGATTCTGAGGCATGTCCCTTTTATTACTGACGTAATAAAAATAAGACATCCCCCGAAAATAAGCCACACTGTGCTTTTTTGAGAAAAAATAATTATAAGATGGTGTCTTAAAATAGGGGAAACACGATAGATTATGACCACCTGAGCAGCTTTTCTAAGCATAAAGGTGCTACATTTTATCTTGCGGTGTTCTTAAAAAATATATAATCCTATACTCTGTCCACTATAGCTGCTGGCCGAGTTGCAAAGTGCCACATATATATGCAGTGGCATTTCAGCCTTCCTCTGCTGACGGCAGCAGCCTGCACTCTGAGAAGCTTTCCTGGGAGGTCAGGAGCCCTTTGAAGCATATTCGAGGTGCTATTGGGAGTGCATGGGATGGGGGAGGGAAAGCCTAGGAAAATAGTGCAAGAGATACAGTGCATCCTTTCCCTAGGTTTGTTGCTGAACTCAGTAAAAACCAAGCCTTGTGCCCTGAATTTATGGAACTGCTTTTCAGTCAACTTGGTTAAGACAGAACTAGCACCTCTCCTAAAATACACAGGAAGCTTGTGGACATGACTCTGTTTACCAAAAAAAAAAAAAAAAAAGGCATCTGAGATCCGTTAGTTGCATTGAGTTATTTTCTTTAAGAACCACTGGTTTCATTTTAAGAACCACTGGTTTCATATACTATACTGACAATTAAAGCATAGCTTTCTTTTTCCTTGCAGCTGCTGTGATTGGCTCATCAACATTTGCCGGAGAAAGAAAGAACTCAAAGCACGCACAGTATGGCTTGGATGTCCTGAAAAATGTGAAGAAAAATATCCAAGAAATGCTATAAAAAATCAAAAATACAATGTCTTTACATTTATACCTGGGGTAAGGCTACTAATGATTCCTTAAAGGTGGGCTTAGTTTATGTCCCTTATAAATTGTCTGTCTTACAATATTTTAAAACAAATAATTTGAATGAAAAGTTGTGCAATCATTTCATGCTTATTTGAAGTTCAAGCATTACTCTCTTCCCACTGAGAAATGTGCTTGTTGGTTAAAGTGATTAGTGATGATTACCTGTGAGGAACAGAGACTGGCAAATTATTTTTAGGTATTGTTTTTATTTAATTTGTCTGCCACCCTTCATCCAAAGATCACAGGTATATATTTTCTTTAAAAACAAAACAAAGGCACAATGAAACATTTGGGGGAAAACAATAAAACAGCATAACAAGAGAACGCCCAATAATAAATATAGTTAATCTTCTAAAGCAGATCATTTCTGGGCCTGTGGGCACACCTGGAATTTTCAAAAAGTTGCCATTTTGAGCTTGAGCTGTCACAAATTGTAGGGAGTGCCCTTTCCTCATTCCCACTGCATGCATGTGTTTCATGGCCACTGAGAGGGATGCAAGTTGGGAGGAGGAATGCCCAAGACAGACCCCCAGAGATTAGGATAAAAAAAAGGCAAACACAGACCTCCAGACCCTGGGGAGGGGAAACAAACATGGAAACCCAGAGAAGAGAGGGGAAACAAAGCAAGGAAGAGACACATAGAAAAGATGGGAGGAAACAAATATACATGCCCCGTACACTCTGATACATACGGTACTCCCTTTCCTTTCTTTTTTTACCCTGCCCCATCTGATTGGCTGCTCCATTCTTCCTTTCTCTCTCCATACCCCCTGGGTCTCACATCTCCTACACCGTACCTTTTTCTTAAAAAAAAGACTGCTGACTTCCAAGGTGTATGGAAGATAACTAGTGATGAAGGGGGGAGTGAGGGGAAGCTTTTCACGGGTGCCATTGTGGCCTCAGTCGCCACATTGGGCACACCAGTTTTAAGACATGATTATATGACATGATCCAGACAAAGTTAAGCCTGTTTATGTTTCATTGATTTTATTAGGATAGATAAGCATATGATTAAATCTCCCAGCAAAGACACAAAATAGTTTTAAGTGTTAAATTTTTATTAGATTGGTCCTACAGGTTTTAAGTGATTTAAAATACCTGTTAATGAATATTTTAATCTTACGCTTCAGGATAGGTACATGTAAAATGACCTCTTAGTAAAATGTGTGTCCGATTTGAAGGCTGTATAAACTTGACTTGAAATTGTTCCCTTGCTGGAAGCATTGCATTGTATTGTATGTACCTTCAGGTTGAAGTAAACACAATCAAGAGTAGAAAAAGACGCGTCTGTAGGCTACAATCCTATGCTATCTTATTTGGAAGTGAGCTCCTGTGACCTCAGTAATACCGACTTCTGAGTAGACCTGTATAGGATTGTCCCGTTAACAATTTTTGTGCAAAACACAAAGGGTGAAGTGTAGAGAAGTGAGATTGCTTCATGTGTTCATTTTTTTAATTGGGTAAACTTGTGGCTTGTATACATTAATGCTACCGGTATATATGAACATGCATTTAGTATTTGGTAATTGGTTATTAAGTATAAAATGTGAATAACAAAGCAGGGCTTAAATCCATTCACTCACATTCATTCCTTATCTAAGAAATTTTTAAGAGTTAATATTGCCTTTTTGCAGTTTTAAAGCTGTGTATTACCATGGTGGCACTAAATTGTGCATTAATGAGAGAGGGATAAATATTTTCCCTTATTTTGAGCTCACAAGTAAACCAACCTCCTATTTTTATTTTTTGTTTTTCACATCTCTGTTGAAATGTTCCTCGCAGAGTGTTGACTTTAAATGCAGAATAAATGGTTGGAAAGTTAATTCCCCAGTATGGCTAGTGGTACAGATTACAAAAACACCCATAAATGTAGCAATTGTTTTTATGTAAGAAACCTTTATACGGTGTTGGCTATTATGTGTTTTATAGGCATATAACAAAACCCTGTATTAACTAAATCCAGTTTAAAATAATGTTCTGTCTCTTCAGATTTTCTTTTGACTTATTATGGTTTTCAAGATGCAGAATTCTTTTCAACACTGACAATAATAATTTGTTGTAATAAATTTTGTGCAAATCACAAAAGGGCACAGTTTGGCTTTTTTTGTTTGTTCTTTGACTGATTTCAGTAAATTCTATGACTTTAGCATTGATTCTTTGGATAGCCAGCCTTGTTAGTTTCTAATTTAATATTTGACTGAAAAGTAACTCTTGAGGGAGAGGTGTTTCAATGAGTGTGAAATAAACAGGCCATTATATACTGTGCCTTTTTCCACAGTAATAAATTATCTTGTTGGTTACTTGTTGACAAGAATGCTGCGTCTTTCAATTCTTAATTTCAGTAAGAATGCAGATTTTTGTAAACCTTGTGCACTGTTTTTTTCCTCTCTCCTTACACTCCCCCTAACCCACCAACATTATTCAGCTAGCTGGCACATGCATGGATATTACTTATAACCCCTTCTTTATTAAAAAGAAAAAAGTGAGTCCATAATGTGGACTCCATAATGTGTTTTCTTTTGAGAGTATTAATGTCAACTGCTTTCATGCAGACAAATATTTTCATCTTCATTGCATGAAACCAAAATTTTCTCTATTTACACTGAACGTTTTCCTAAAGGTCATTAAGTATACATTTAGACATTGATTACTGTAGTTAAATGCACAATGTGTGTTTCAGGGGTTTAGGCAGAGTCCCTATGCCTGCAAAGATCAGCCATGATTTGTGAACACCTGTTGGCACAGCATAGTCCAGATGCATTATTAGTCTTGGAATATTTTTTCTTAAACTTTTCCTTAGGAAATGGAATAGTTTGAAAGCGTTTTGTAATTGCACAGTTGGAATCCTATTCTGGCTTTAGTATGAATGCAAATTACTGAGCTATTAATTGATACTAACTGGGATTTTAAATTAATTAGTGGTGAGGGAGGAAATATTGTTACCCTGCTGAGATTAATTTATATAAGAATTTAAACATCCTAGAACAGAATAATCAAGTTTCATTGTAAATATAAACACAGTATTTCTGTAGCGTACTTCTTAGCATTTGTACACATACTTGTAAATCAGTAATAACTGCTAAACCAATTGAATTTCCTTGTATTGAAATTTCCATAATACGTTGGTTTGTCTGGAGCTTACATTTGAATGCACCATGCTTGCATTCTACCCACATGCAGACTTTGGGGTAACATTCTTTACTTTCATATTAAAAAAGGAAATGTATTTAAACATAAATAAATTACAATATTAACATTTTTCCCTTGGGGAGAGTAGCTAAGGATAATAGTAGAGTGACAGGTTATATTATGCCGATTTTATTGTATGGTACAATCCAGAGCAACTATTTTGTATCACTTTGATTATAGGCATACTGTTTCCTCTTATACCATAACTCTTTCTTTTTGGAAGGTTATGTACTTTTCTTTTCTGTATTCATTACTCTTGTTGCTAATGGCTAGGCAATCCTGGAGTTGTTCTTTTATCACATTTGTTATTGAATAATGGCTAGGTGTGACTACCTCACACCTCACTTTAGCCATGAATTTAGAGAACATTAACCAAATCACTGTTTTCTCAGCTTAGTTCCCCATCTGTATTATGGAGATAAAACTGAAGTATCTTTTATAAGCTCAAACATTTTTTGAGGATGAGTAGCATTGGCCTCTCCTACATACACACCATAGTCCCATTCCATGCATACAATTTCATGAGCCATGAAAAAATGCTTCTCTTTTAATTTTGAAATTATACTTCTAAACTTATAAAAGTATGTCATGGCTCACACTGTCACCCAACCTTCCTCGTGTGCTAGTTTTGTTTAACAAAATATCTAGCCTGAAAACGATTCTTAGCAAAGCTTGCTGACTATCTACAATTCTGTGATCTATGATTCCATTAGTAACCACCAAACACTTACCCCCCCTCCCCGCCCATTGCTAAATTACAGGGCGTCCCTTATCAGTTTCTGGGCTCCTGTAAAGGATACCCTCCTCTACATGCTTGGACTGTGCTTATAAGCTTGTTGTATTGCTAAGTATTGCTAAGATAATACATGTTTAGTCTAATGAACATTCTGTAGTGCTACAATAAATGCTAGATACTATTATGCCTATATTGTGCATGAATTTAATATTTAATATTGGAATAGTCATCATCATTAAATGTTCATGTTACTATTGATTGATTTTTCTGTGATAGTAGAGATTGTTCAAGCCATGCTGAAAGCAGCACTCAAAAAAAGGGGGAAAGAAACTATTATTGATTACAATTGTGATTAAAGTTCCTGTTACATAAAAAAAGTTTCTGCATACTGGAAATGTTTTTGAAAGCACCATTTCCTGGTTTTTCTTTTTTCTTTCACTTTTAGGTTTTATATGAACAATTCAAGTTTTTCTTGAATCTTTATTTTCTCGTAGTCTCCTGCTCACAGTTCGTACCAGCGCTGAAAATAGGCTACCTCTACACCTATTGGGCTCCTCTGGTAATAAAAAATGCTATACAACTATATATATATATTTCTTTTATGAGCTTGTGTGCACATGACCAGTAGCGGCCAGTGTGGTTGTATAGAACTGTCTCCTAACACTGATGGCATGGCAGCTTACCTGGAAAGAGCAGTGGCAGTGATGTTGGGTCTGTGCACATATGCTGGCAAGAGCACAGGATTGGCTCCGCTGGTGTGTTCATGAAGCCCAGCTCTGCCATTGTCCCATCCCAGCCCCTGGCAGCAGCTTTGGGGGTCAGCTCTGTCGCTCTCTTCCACCACACTAGCCTTTACCACACATGAAAGACGCTCAGTGCAGAAGAAACATTTCCTATTTCTTAATGGTTAAGAGATCTGGAGTATTCTTCTGATTTCCATGCTTCTCCCATTTCTCACTTGAATGATCTCCCTTCTCTTTTCAGAGCTAGTGTCAAACCACATGGCTTTAAACCCGACACTGAAGTCTACTTGGTTTCAGATATTTATGGTTTTGTGCAACACTAACCATAGTTAGTGGGGGATTTTGAATGAGAAAGGAGCAAAGGAGAATATGATCTTGTGAGGAAAGGAGAGGAATTGCAGGGGTACTCCTGGTCTCTTAACAACACTTCACAGATCATGATGTGTTACATCTGAACCGAGTCAGATCAAACGAAATGTGACTCTCATGTTAAATGGACCTGTGTGTGTTTGGGAAAAGTAAGCACATTTTAAAAAAAATTATACTTTTATCTATAATAAAAAGTTACAATTTGTATGTTCTATAATTTAAGAACTACCATCCTACCTATGCTGTCTAAAAACATTGGAAGTATCTGGCAATAGCCAGGATATTACATTTAACATTTGTCATTGATTTTATTTTCAAAGGGAATTGGCCAAACATTTTTATAACTACTCCAGAAAAAAATGCTATAAGGTCTACATTTGGCACATAGTCCAAAAGTTGGGTATATCTGATCTAGTATATGCAGCTAAAAAACAAATGTTTCAGTACATTTTTGGAAGTAATTGATTCCATGGAACTTACTCCTAAATAATTGAGTTTTGGCTCACTATAATTTTTAACCAAAGTCAAGTTACCCACCTTCAAGGCAAAAAGGAAAACTCGTTTAGGAGATTAGTCTTGTTACATCTCAACCTTTATTTAAAAGCAAGTGTGCTTGATGATTTTTATCATGCATCTCAACTTCATGTCTTGGAGACCATGGGTTGGTTCAGCTGTAACATCAAAACCATGCTTTGGTGTTACGTGCCTGAACCTTTGGCTCAAATGCTTCCCCCTCGCTTGAGCTTGGAATGCCCTTCCTCCTTTCCTGGTTTGAAGCAAGTCATCTTTGGTTTGTGCTTGCTCTTTAAATAAGAATTGAAAACCAGGGTTTGCTCCTGATTTGCAGAGCAAGCACAAACTGAAGCTGCACAGAAGGGAAAACTACCGGTATGATGTATCTTGAACCAGGAAAGGAGAGAGTGGTGTGCCAGTGTGCATTGGCCCTACCAGCTCTGTTAACACAGCTACACACACACAAAGTTTGTTGTTGCATATGAACCATCCCATTGCCTTTTAGATGTGAATTTATCTGGAAATAGCTTTGAGTGGAGGGTACTATATTTTGTTCTTGTGATGAGAGCCTGTTCAATAGTTTTATCACATGTTTTGGAAATGTTTCTAGAAATCATTGGCTATGTCTCAAATTTTCCTCAGCTGTTCTGGAATAACTATGACCTTGGCAAAAGGGAAGAAAACACAAAACAAAACTCCAGACAGTCCTACTAAAATGAAATATAAAGCGCATGCTTTTCTTATCTGTGGATTTTAATAGAAATATTTTCCATTTCGGGAAATGTTTGTTATATTTTAAACAGGGATTTGTTTTGGCTGTCACAGTGCTACGAGAGGCAGTTGATGAATTTCGTCGTTACCAGCGAGACAAGGAAATGAACTCTCAATTATATAGCAAGCTTACAATAAGAGGTTGGCAAACTTTTTTTCCCTGTGAATCATGAATAGCATTCATATTTTCTGGTCTGTGCGAAGTACTATTTCTTTAAACAAGACCTCCAAATTATGGCCAACCAAAAAAACACAGCCTATTAGCATATACTGTGGCCTGTTCAGTGCTTAACAGTCTCCTGTGTTTGTAATCCTAGGCAGGCAGCAAATGGAAGGTTGCCATACATGGTTGGTGGGTTTCATTCAGTGCAGTGGGTCACAAATTATCCTGACCTAGTAGATTTTACTGAGGGAAACTAACAAGACTACCACTAGCTATAACTGATGGAAATTATATGTTAATCACTATCACTTGAATAAGACAAAAGAATATGAGTTCATCATATGCCAAAATTCTCTAAAGAGTGCTATATAAATTCTTTTTAAAATGCTGGCATTATAACCTGAAATAAACAATGTATGAATCATGGATTGCATTTAACTCAAAGGTTGTGCACGTCTGCACTAGATTCTTTAAAGATGAAACTATCAAAGGCAAAAGGTTATGTTAAATACAGCATACATTTCTCTCTTGTGTTGATCTTACTCAAAGAATAAGCCAATATATTTGGTAAAACTGCTGAATAGTTTTTAATTTTATTTGGTGTTTAATATAACAATAATTAACATTCCATTTTCCCTTTGTTATGTATACATTGAAATCATCCATATGCATTCATCCATGGCTAGCCTTTGAAACAAAAATGAATACTATTAACTAAAACTCTGCTTATAAATTTCCATTAAACGATGCCTTTTGTTGAAGCTTATACTGCTTATTTTCTTTATTTCATGGCTCCATGTATTGAATATTCTTTGTGTATGTAGAGATTTTCTATCATCTCTTAATTGTGGCTTGCTTCATTTTTATATTACTGTTTAGTTTGCCACTTTCTGAAAACCTTCTGATCTCCACAAAGGATAGTTTAGTATTGCAGGAGATTTTGTGGCTCCTAATGGGCCAGTTCAGGGTAGAACACTCATGTAGGCTTGCTCTCCCTCTCTGCATGTTGGAAAACACCCTCTTACACAACCCAGTTGTGCTCATTTGACTAGTAGGGGCAGAATGTGGCTATGGATACCTAGTCAAATATGTATCCAAATGTGCACTCTGTCCATCTGTTGTACTGTACATTACTTTCAGCCTCCCTCCCCTTTCTATTCCAACCAGTCACATGCAGCACTGTAGGACAATAACTTGTTTGGGGTGAAAGTTGCTACATAGTACTGGCAAGCAGTGCAACTCACCAAAGCATGGCAAGGCAGGGTGCATTGGTCCCGTTGCCTTGGCAATGGCTCAGCAATGGTGATGCATTCCCTTTTCCTTTGTTCTGAAATAACAGCAGATGGAGGGAAGAATGACTGCAAATGAGTACAAAGGAATGGAAGGTCACACTTGTTTAAAAACAGTTTTGTTCCCCCTGGAATGGCATCTTTTGTAAAACTTTCATAAACTTTCATAACCTCATGATGCATAACAAGGGAAGTTCATGCCTTAGTTCTTAAAAGGCAATGCCAAGAATTCATGTTTTATAGTCCTCTACTTATGCCATCCTTGAAGAGAGTATTTTCCCCTCTCCGCTCCTTGCCTAGATGCTTGCAAGTTCTCTTCTCCTCTACCCCCCAATCAGTCCCTTATGAATATTGTTATTATTTATTGTTATTAGTTATTACATTTATTTTCCCCCTCCCAAGAATCCCTTTGTGCTTTTGTTGTGCGTCTGAACTGAGCAAGTTTGTTGATGATGAGCGTTCCATCCTGGAATCATGTTTCTGGAGGAAACCAACATAAGTATGTTTTCCCAATTCCCAGCTCATTTGTGTGCTTGCTGTTCTTACTAAGGGTATTGGGTGAAATCTAGTGATGTCTGTCTGACCTAGGACAGATGTAGCACAGACAGCATTCCGTCAGTGACCTTGTTCGCATGTACCAGTAAGCCAAGAAACTTGGCTTTATAGACCTTACTGCGTATTAGCTGCTTGCTTGTACACACAGCCTTATCACTCCTGGTTGCACAAGCAGGTAAGCAAACAGGGAAGGGAGTAGCTTAACATTATGCCCAAACGCAGGATTGTGGTTTGTTTCTCCCTAACAAGTTAAGATTCATAAACAAGCAGCTCTTGGTTTAAGGCTGGCTACTTCTCATGGCTTGTCATGGTGAAACAAGTCATTTGTTCCAGTTCAGACATAATGCTAAGCTATTCTCTTTGTGGTTTGTATATTCATTTGGATGAAGGGAAGATCAAAGTGGGTGTGATTGGTCCAGGTGCATCAGCTCATACACAGGATGGTTTATTAAACCAAGGTTCTCAGCTTATTGTTATGTTGGAATTCAGCTACTGCAGGGGGAGTTTGTATGTTGGAAGGTGTTCCTTGTGGCTGTCTTTAATACGAAACTTCAAAATTCCCCCACATCGTATAGGTAGTATTGTAATTAATGGACATTTAGTATATGCTGTACCAGCTTTGGTCTCAAAAAAATATAGCTATTTTAATAGTTACAGCATTAAGCAGTACAGTAACTTCTTTGAACAGTCTTAGCACTGTTCCCATGGCTCTTCTGATTAAAATGAAAATATAGCCACTATTACTGACAGGTACATATATCCCACCCAAGAGTTTACAGTCATGTGATCCATTATTCTGGGATCAATTGTATGGTTATTTACTAAACCTGCAAAATGAGTGTCCTAGATTCCAAAATCATTTGGACTGGAATATCCTTGCTACAATGGCATGACTATTAATATCTCCCCCTCTGGGTGACACTATGCTTTTGCATCTCTAAAATTTGACAGTTGTCACAGTTACTGACATTTCTTGGCTAAGAGCACTTTGTAGGTTTATTATTCTTCAGTATCTGGTCAGTTTCTCACCAATTACTGCTTTCTATTTGCTCCTGTCCTAATTCCTGTATTGATCTCCCATTGCTTCAATTTCTTTCAGAGCTTTGCATGACTAAAATTTCAGACCTTTGCATGACTATAACAGCTTGTTTTAGAAAATTGTCATCTTCTTTTTATGTGAACCTCCTTGATAATTTTGTTGTGAGTTGGATGGACAGGATGCAGATTCGAAAACAACCAGAGGTTTAGCTTTTTTGACTAAGCACATTTTTGGAATTTTTATTTATTTACTTGAACCAGGTTAACTAACCAAAATAGAGACAGTATCTTGAAGAGAAATGTTGAAAGGAAGCTTAACATTCTTTCTACTACACCATTTGCATAATTTTGCTTACCTTGTTTGTGGACATCTTTTGTTGGCATTCATAGACTAGGATTATATTTATTTAACTCCACTGCAATCTTCTTGAGCCATTCAAGTGTAATGAATTATGATAGACACTTAATTGTGTTCTAGTTCCACAATACGGCTTTAGGCAAAGGCTTGCGCCTTGGTGGACTATAAAGCTTCGATATGCAGTCACTTCTGACAGCTTTGGACTTTTTTATTGGCAATTACACAGATGGTGAAGAGTGTTTTTAGCTAGTGAGATGTGTTTAGAAGGAAAAAATAGTTTGCAAAAATAATTTATTCAATGAATAGCATTTGATGTTTTTCTCAAATTGTCTTTCCAAAGTTGTAATATTATATAATTTGTATGTTTTCTGAAATGTTATCAAATGACTACTGGTTCTAATAGTCAAAGGAAGAATTGTTTATAGACATCTTAAGGTTTTAAATTATCGTTTTTATTGCTGAAGTATGTTCTACCAGCCCCCCTGCAAACAAGTGGGCATAGGATAAAACTTACCTGAATTTGTACATTTCCATTGGAAACAACAGTCCCTGTTATCACATTCATAAAAAAGTGCACTATGCTATGATGGATAAATTTACACATTCTGTACTTCAGAGAAGCAGTTTGATGATACAAGATTTTACTGAAGCTTTTTAGCAAAGCAGAAGTCTCACTCTCATAGCAACAACTCTTACCGTGTTGTGAGAAATTAGAATTTTGGGGCAGGAAGGCATATTCTAAGAATAAATCAAGAGACCAACATCACGAGGGATTAAGTGCTATCACCCCACAATGAGCAATACTTCACAGAAGTGGAGATGGGGTCCACCCACTATGGTACTTATTTAGTAGAAACACAAGTATTTAGAATTGGGATACATGCATTAAGTGCATGATACTTTGTAATTTTCAAGCAAAGGTTGTAGACATGCAAGATGTTCACAGGATGATTGGGAATAAATAGTATCTGAGATAGGTTTGGGTGTCAGCTGTATTCTGGATGCCAAATTTAGGTTTTCAGATAGGAGGATGAATTTCAAGACTTCCCATATTAATAGGTGTTTCTCATTTAAATGTTTAACTCACCTGACTTTCCAGTGACACCCAGAGTAATGCTATGTTTACTATAATTTATCTTAATTAATTATTGAAGAATAAGTGTATGTTTTCTTGGTGTTAATGGCCATTGCATCAACCACAGAACTGCTTTTTTTGCAGAAAAAAAATTAATTTCAAGTGCCAAATTGGTTTTTCATCTCACTGTTCCATCAGAATTCCCGAGTGGAACTGATTTTGCTGCAAATCAGTGGGTTTAGTTGTTTGGGTTTGCATTTGGCACCAAATGCTGCTTTTGGGTGAGATTGGTTCTACTTGATATCATAATTTAATTGGGCCTACCTGTCAAATATGGCCTATGAAGGCTCTTTTTTGGGGAGGGGGGTTGAACATTTTTTTCATCTCATTATATCTCATTTCCCAATATGCTTTTACATTTTTGCTTGCTCACCACATATGAAAAAATATTCCTTCTACTTCTTTACATTTCCAACACAAATCCGATTCCACATTGTACATTTTAGCCATCGACTCTGAGTTAAATACTATCTATGAATGATTTTCATATAATTCTCTTTCAGTGTATAGCGTGCAGTAAATTTGAAATCATTCTTCCAAAATTTCTCCCAGAGATTTAATTCTATATTGATGTTACAGTTATTTTAAAGCTAGTTGTATTTAAGTAAACTTCTTAATGGTTTTTAAAAACATTTATTCAATAAAAAAACTCCCACAAAAGTCAGCATAGGAGTAAAATGTGTCTGTGATTTCTTGATTATTGCTTATGTTGACTTATTTTTTATTTATTTAAAGGTAAAGTGCAAGTTAAAAGCTCAGACATTCAAGTTGGCGATCTCATCATAGTGGAAAAGGTTGGTACTTTAAAATATTTTTTAGATTGGGAACACACACACACTACAGATAAGAGCCCTTAAAGTATTAACCGGTATACATTTATCGTTTTTGCTTTTTGTATAATTTCCTATCACAGAGCAGGCTTCAAGCAGAATAGGTAGTTAATGGGCATTATCTAATGTTATGCCAGCAGCCCGATCCCCATCTGCTCTGGAAGGTACGCCAACCTTCCAGAGCAGATTTTTAAGGTGCACGGTGAGGCCGTAGGGGAAAACAGAAAAAGAGAATGTCCTGTTGCACAGTCAGAAGCCCATTGCTGTCATACAGGCACTTCTGGGTGTCACCCATAGCCCTGAACAAAGGATACAAGAGAACACATTTAAAATCTCGATAATGCCGTGTTATTGCATAAGGCTTGCAGTGATCTCCTGTCCAAGGGTGATCAGGGCGATTGGGTCCACACTTGCATAGCTCCAGCAAAGTTCCAGCTGGATATGCTCCCCGATAATTAATTGGAGTAAATTGGTGGGGCTTATTTTATTTATTTCATTTTAGCAAATCTAAAGTAGATCTTTTTCAACCATTGTTGTCAGTATAAAGCATTTTATAATTTTAAATATTTACTTTTGTTACAAAGACAAATAATTGGACCTCATAACTGACAAATATGAGAACTTGTTTTTATTGGTATCCTGCCATTGTAATGAGGATGGTAAGATTAATTATGTCTGGTGGTGTGTGAGAGAGCCGCGTTTTTGTCAAAGCTTCAGCTTGTTAACGGGCAACAGTTTTAAAGGATAACGCTAGTAACCTGAGATGTGACTAAAAGGTTTATGTCAACATTAAAAGAGAAGTTGTAAAGATGTATAGTTAATCTATATAAAGACAGCACATCTGATTTTATGTTTGTCATTTAAGGAATGATTTATTGACTTCTGAAGTTGCCTTTTGCCTCTCCTCTCAGTTTTGCAGATAGTAGGTTCACAAGTATTGAATATACAATATAGTTCATGTTCTTCAGTAAGATTTATATTTTTTCTGTACCCTCTCTTTCCACCTTACTATATAAAAAGACTTTTTGCTCAATATAGGAAGGATCTGGACGGTTTTAGAATATGCAGTAAAATTTCAGCATTTTTTAAAAAAAATCTGATGGAGTGAAATGAGATTCTACACTCATTCTCACGTCATTTGCTTTTCTTAGATGTTGGAATAGGCTCTTCTGTTATTTCTCTGTAGAACGCTAAAGGTTTGCGTTTCCCATCATTTTGTGTTTATATGTGTGTGTGTACACACATACTTTAAAGCAGCAATGCAAGGCTATTTATTTGATCAGAGATCAAAGACACTGTGCAGAGGGGGTTCTCAGTCTAAAATGCCTGATTCTTAAAGGCTGTTGGAGGAAAAGTGATAGCATAAACTAGTGCTGCCGTTTTGATGTTTACTGTACTTAATGTCTCCTGTTTGTAACTACGGATCTTGTGATATGGGCAAAATGCTAACGGTTCCTTTATCCTATTTGCTGAGGACAAAATCAACCCCAGTTAGCTTTAGCATTTTGATAGTTTAGCAAGTTAAACAGTTTTAAAAAATGAAAAGAAGGGGAAGAGAATTGAAACACCATTGGACAATTGACATCATAATTGTTAAAGGATATGTAGACCATAAAGTGATGGTTTAAGTTTGCTAATATCACACACACACACACACACACACACACACACACACACTGTGTGTGTGTGTGTGTGTGTGTGTGTGTGTGCAGTAAAAAGTAATGCCCAAGTGCTAGCCCCCAGCCAGCGAGGTTAGAAGTGTGATTGTCAGATGGTTACTGAGCTACAGTTGTTTGCTTCAATTCAGCCTACTGCAGCACCCAGTGATTGCTTTAAAGGCAAAGGGATTTATCCCTTTGGCCCCCAAACTTTTATTGTGCTGCACTTTTTAAAAAAACAAGTACTTCATTTAAAGAACTGCTGCTTATTGAAATATTACTAGTTTGTATAAAGAAAGAATGTATTTGTTGGAAACTAAGTCATTATGTTTCTGGAGCAGATTTGGGTGGGTTCAGGGGTACACAGAGGAGGGGGTAATTCTGTTCCATGAACACAATGACTATATGGGATTCAACCCTTAGAATTAAATGCCCCCCCTCTCCCTACACACACACACACACACACACACACACACACACACACACACACACATATAACAAACATGCTGTACTTCCCTCCCAACAGAATCAGCGAATTCCATCTGACATGGTGTTTCTGAGAACTTCAGAAAAAACAGGTATGTTGATATTTTCTGGTATTGTTCCATGGATGCTTTGTGAAGGATATGCACTGGTGATTATAGTAACTGAAAGTTTATATTATTGCTCTTTTCAAATGGATCCTGTTGGATTGATTCTGTAGTTCTCCTTTTTTTCTTTTTTTTTTAAAAGTAGATAGGAACACCTGATCTAAAATAATAAGAATTTATACAGCTTTTGAGAGGATCATGATTCTATTTGTGTAGAAGCTATGTCTTTGTACAAGGCAGCAAACCTGGCAGGGAGAAAATAAAACTGCCTGCCCAAGTAGTCTTCCATGAACTGATATGTAACCCCTATCACAGACAATGCACAATTTAGCTACATGTGGTGGGGTGGAGTTGCCACATCCACTCTTTGCTGCTGCCATGCTAGTTTTTTTCTTAGATTTAAGATGGAAGGGCCTGTGAGGCCATTATCATCTCCCCCCCCCCCAAACCCATGTTGTTTGAGAGCTGATGCTCATTGTCGGTGACTGGCTGGCTTATGAACTAGTACGTGGGTAGACAAACTAAGGCCCAGGGGCCAGATCCGGCCCAATCAGCTTCTAAATCCAGCCCACGGACAATCCATGAATCAGCGTGTTTTTACATGAGTAGAATGTGTCCTTTTATTTAAAATGCATCTCTGGGTTATTTGTGGGGCGTAGGAATTCGTTCATTTTTTTTTCTTTCCAAAATGTAGTCCAGCCTTTCACAAGGTCTGAGGGACAGTGGATTGGCTCCCTGCTGAAAATGTTTGCTGACCCCTGAACTAGTGGCTACAGGCTTTGTTGGAACTCTGCTTGACCACACTCCCTGTCCCTTCCTGGTAGGAGCTGATGTCTCCTTCATCTTGGCAATAGAGCCAGGCCTCTGTTTTAGCTCTACTACTGTGGTGGTATCCCAGCAGAAATTGGTGTATGCCCTGGTAGTTGGCAGTCTTGTCCATCGGCTTAGCTTGGGACTCTTTTGTCGCTTCCTCCATCTCTAGTGCATACAGATTATACAAAAGCTTGTGGAACTGTGCAACAGATATTGCTCCTTTAGTTTGTAGTGCTCTGAATTCTAGTCTTACACTGCAGTCCTAACACTTCCTAGGGAGTAACCCCATTAAAATCAATGGCACTTACTTCTGAGTAAATATATATAAGATTACACTGTTGGTATATTACATTGATGTGATGTGATGCTGAGCCATAGTGAATTAACCTTGGCTAATATGCTCATCCCTCCCCTCTCTTCTAGTACAGCTGCGAGGAGTAGTTTAGAAGCTTTCACTTAACCACACATTGTTGCGTCATTATTTTATTTATTTTTATTTAACCAAGATTTATACCCTGCTTAATTGACAAAAATCTCTGTGAAGTTTGCACAAAGTACTATAAGATACTCATTTAAAATACAGATAAAATCAAACCTTAAAACATTTTGTCATTGAAAATTAACAAAATATAACTAAAATCAGCAATTTTTAAACGTTAAAATTGCATATCTGGGTGAGCTTGCCTAAACATATTTTTTTTTAAGCAGGCGTCATCAAAACTGATAAACTGGTTAATTTTGGTATAATTAAAAGTGATTCTACAAAAATTCAAAAGAATAAAAAATTCTGGTAGAATTTAGTAGAATTCAATGTGGAAGCTGAAGCTTGCATACTTCCTTCTCACCATGACTGTGCTGGAGGAGGAGAAGGTGGTGAGTGTGTTCCTGTGTTTATACACTTAACTGGTAGCTGTATGATATTGCCCACCTGTGGATTGTGATGCTGGGGGTGGGGGTTGTTATGGACTACTTTTGCTTTTTATATATTCTGGGTAGTTATGTCTTCTTACATTATGCCTTCTCAAATTAACGGCAGTGCCGAATTTATATTACTGGCTATGCCTCCAATTTTTTGTAGAAATTACAGAATTATGTTAAGCACTGTAGCAGGGAACCTGAAAGAAGACCTGTTACATTTCATTAAAAATGTTACTTAGTTGTTTTGTGCATTTATACATTATAATTAATTACAGATAAGTGTTTTGTGGCTTTTTGAACAAGGATGTTTGACACTTTGAACCTCTGAAATTGCACAGAAAATGTGGTATCACTTTGGAATTCAGCTGTTCAACTCAAGTGTCACCTCCTATCTCTTTCTAAGCACTGCTACAGAATAATAAGGCTGTAATAGTTGTGGCACGTGTTCTGGAAATATCTATTATGTTTAGAAACCATACATTTTAAAACCTACCTGTCTTGAAACGAAAGAAAGTTTGGGAAATGTATTGCTACAGAGAATGACAAATGACTATAGTGAAGTTTTGCACATACGGCCAAATAAACTTTTATCTTCAGGGCATGAGTGACTGCCAACAATCTGTCCAAACTACTTTAATCTGTTCCCGTATCTCAGCTCCTATTCCAGTTTTAACATTTGATTTAACTCAGGCTAGCAATGTTTTGACACCTATCTCAAGCCACTGAATAATATTGCTTTTGTGTGTTCCACCTATTGTTTTATACATAAACTCAAGTGGAATAATAGCATTAATACAAAGTATACTAATAGTATACTTAATATGCTAATACTTAAAGAGCTGGTGTAGTGTAGTGGCCAAGACTGAGCTGAAAAGGAAAAAAAACCAATCCTTGGTTTAAAGCTTGCCCCTGTTATGAATTGCAAAGTGGTCTTAGGCAAGTTAATTTTTATCAGGCTCAGACCTTCAGCTGTAATATGGGGGTGTCTTTCACCCACATTTACACAAGAGTAAGGGCCAGAATGCAGAGGTGTGCATTTTTTCTGACTGCTGGTGGCACTTCATAAGGTATTTACTGGACCTGAGGGCCCTTGACCTTTTTTTGCTGGGGGCGGGGGCGGGAGGAGGAGTATTTTGGTAATGCAGGGACTTCCACTGAACTCTGTGTAGAACATCACACCTGCCACTTAAATACCAACCTATATATACAATGTTTTGAATGCTCAAACGCTATATTTATCTATTATTTATTAAATTTATATTCAGCCCTTCCACCTAAAGGAGCCCAGGGTGTCAGTGCTAAATGAATGCTGTGTATTACTTAATAAGTATGGGTGAAATCCAGCTAAATCATTTTGTCAGTACAATGAGTTCAACTTGCATAATGGAACTTCCCCCCTCTCTTATGCTTGCACATCCCCTAAATTTGTTCCGGACGGGTTCCCCCAACCTCCAGGGCAGATTCGGAAAGGGCACAGAGAGAGGAGGGGAGAGTGGAAATCCAGTGATGTCCATTCATGAACAGAACAGACTTCCATTAATACAATACGGCTGCCTCCTCTTCTTCCCTTGAGAGGCCTCCAAATTGCTCGAGGGGGTTCAATCTTTGCTTTTACTCACATATTACATTTCTTTAAAGTGGAGTTTTGTTTAGCGCTTTGTTAAGGCAAATTATTACTGGTAGCGGTGGTCTAAGAATCATTAAAGTTGTTAATGTACTTTATATATCAGGTGAATGTATGTGCTGCACATGAGGGCTAAGAATAAACTCATCTCAGTAGTAAAGTAGGTTTGTATGAACTAAAGGAATTATGTGGGCATACACCTGGTTTAAGAGCCTCACTTAAAGCAGTTCTTGATATAGTGTTGGCAAACACAAAATTATCTGGGGACTATACAGGGTGAGTCATTGGTCTGTGGTATACTGCACATTTTGCACACAAAAGTTTCTAGGTTCGGGCTTCAGCATCACCAGATAACAATATGTCAAGTATTGCCTCTAGAGATCATGTGGCAATAGTGGTCACAAAGATAAATACAAACCATTTTGAGGGAAGAAAAGTAAATAAAATGGCAGGTTAAATCTAGACTGAAAGAATAATAGAGACCAGATATTTTGAAATACTGTTGGCAACAGTTAGTGAAATTCACAGTACAATCCTAAAATTTACTCAGTTGAATCTCACAGAGTTCAGTGGTACTTACTTCCTAGTAAGTGCGTTTAGGATTTCAGCTTTCATGTAACGAGAATGCATATATTTCTCATTTCTTATGTATTTACGGTATTTACTTAGTTTTACATACAAAAACCATATTAGTGGCAGAGGCCAGATATTCTGAAATGATGTTGCCGAATATCTTCCTTCTTGGTGTAGGTTATGAAGCTCAGTCCTCCAGTCTGCTGTATTAGAGTCCATTCCTTCCTGCCCTCTTACCATTCATAACTGCTGACTCAGCTTCTCTAAAAGGGCTATTTCCCATACTTTGTTATAAATTTATTTTAGTATAAGTCCTTGGAAATCTTCCAGTGCCAAGCTATTCCATTCTTCCACCAAGAGGAGGGATAGCTCAGATTGTAGAGCACAAGACTCTTAATTTCAGGGTTGTGGGTTTAAGCCCCACATTGGATGAAAGATTCCTGCTTTGCTGGGGGTTGGACTAGATGACCTTCGTGGTCCCTTCCAACTCTGATTAGTTTCAGTATTTAAATTTAAACTAGTTAGTATTATGTCTATTACAATTGCCCTGTTTTCAGTGATTCTCAAAAATGGCATATAATTTCAAAATGAATTCATTGCTTGCACATGATGTTTTTGCTTGCTTTAACCTTTTTGATTTTTTAAATGTTAAAAGAAAAGGAAGGTTTGGGATGTGCTTCTACTTCTAGAGAGGATATAAATTGTATAATTAGAATTTAAGAACGTGGGCAGATGCTTTAAATATCTCCTTTTCTCTGGATGATGCTCAGTGAATGCAAAATAATTCTGTAATGTATTTAATAAAATAAAAATTCCTAAAACGTACAGAGTCAATATAAGACCCCTAAAATATATGCAGCATGATCAAGCTTGGATTAAAAGCATCTGTGTGCTTGTCAATAAGGAATTGTGATGACTTCAGGGGTATCATATTGACTGTGTATTAATACATGGTATCCTATTGGACCATAAGCTGATTGTTTAGAATGTAAATGATTCTGTTGATGGATCCAGTGACTGATGGCTTAAATTCCAATTAATCAATTGCTTCATCAGTTTCTTAATTCAGATCAAATATCTCCTGAGTGAACATAGTTCTTTCAGTGGTATTAGGAAAAATTAATGCTTTAGAACTAATTTTCATCAATCTCTTATAAATGTCAATATGTTTTTCCCTGTGTCCCAAGTGTGACAACATTATGGCATAAATATTTGTCATATATTGCAGTTCCTTTTTACCGCAAGCTATCAAAGCTGAACTTTTCTTCTGAATATAGTAAATGAAGCTCTGTACCCCCAACATGTCAACTCAGTAGTGCTCTTCAGCTTGTCAGCTGCTTAAAATGTTCCTGCAATATAGTGATATAAATGATTTAAAATAAACTTTTGTTCTGTGTAGACATAAAACCCCGGGCTCTTAGTTTCTGACTCATAGCAAGCAGGTTGCTAATATTACAACACTTTATGACAGCTTCACATGCCTTGTTTCTCAATAACCCATCAATTAATTCTTCAGCACTTGACACAGACTCTTCATTGTGACACTTATACCAGTTGATCTTAATTTGATTGCCATTAAAACCACCCTTTCCTGACAAGTCTTGTCAATTATACAAAATAAAATCAAGTATTCATAAGAAGTCTGTAACAGGATATAGGCAAGAAGATTTAATAATTCAGTTTTGGTGAGGCTTAACTGGCATTAGTTGTAGCTAATGTTCTCATTTGTGAAAAATTTATCAGACACAACACTTGAGAGAGAATACAGACAGAATAGCTTCTATTTATACAGCCTTAGCTGCACGGTGGCATAAAAGGAGAACATGTTAGCATAATCTCATTCTTTTAAAAAAAGTAAATCAAATCTTACTCAGTTGCATCATGTTGAAAATTTGAGGCTTTCTGAATAATTGATTTAAAGCATCATGGTTATAGCTTTAATACAAAGAGAAAATGAGAGCATAATTTTACCCTAGGCACATAATTTTACCTTAGGTACAACACAAGACAAAACAACTATTTAGCTTGGGGTTGGTGCCCCCATTTTAATTGAAGTTTTACATATATATTCAGCTTTTGTCTGAGCAAATAATTTATTCTTATTAATGTTTAACGGTGTATCTTATCTGTGAGTTTGAATAAAAATAATGCTTGCAACTTTCTGTTTTTCATAAGATGTTCTTTATTTCTTATACATCCTGCCTTGAGCATTAATTCCCAAGTCAAATGACTTACCCAGCTAATACTAAATAATTCTATATTTAGCAAAAACTGCATGGTCAGTTCTGCTTTAAGATAAAAATTCTGAAAGTGGAATGGGCTGGTATCTCCTAAGGATTTGACTTTTATTTTCTTAACATGACTTAAGGCTAGTGTAGAAATATCATCTAAAAGACTATTCCAGGGAAAGCAAAAAACATGCCAATATGGAAAAGACTCCTTCAACTTGAAGGGTGACCAGAATATACCTTGAATCCCAGTTTGGGAGAAATTCACCTTGTATAGGATCAGCTCAAGACTCATCCATAACTTCTTTTGACAGGACTAAAATCCCAGCCTTTGTAGACCTCCCAATCATGGCAAGATTGGCCAGAGGGAAGGGGCAGAGCATTATGCTACCTCTCTCTGCATCGACAAGCATTTTTGACAGACCATTTTTGACAGAAATTTCTGCTGTTTGTGGAGGCAGCTTCCTATTTGTTGTTGTTTAGTCGTGTCTGACTCTTCGTGACCCCATGGACCAGAGCACGCCAGGCACTCCTGTCTTCCACTGCCTCCCACAGTTTGGTCAGACTCATGTTGGTAGCTTTGAGAACACTGTCCAACCATCTGGTCCTCTGTCGAGGACTTCCTATTTACACCCTCTTTTCTCCATTCTTCCATTTTCTTCCCTCAATATATTTTTGCTGCTTTGTAGCCCTGTTTATCACTCATCTTTCTGGGTTCAGTGGCAGACTTTAATTCTTCTTGTAAAAGGTAAAGGTAAAGGACCCCTGGACGGTTAAGTCCAGCCAAAGGCGACTATGGGGTTGTGGTGCTCATCTGGCTTCAGGCTGAGGGAGCCGGCGTTTGTCCATGCAGCTTTCTGGGTCATGTGGCCAGCATGACTAAACCACTACTGGTGCATAATGGACTGTGATGGAAATCTCAGAGTGCACGGAAACACCATTTACCTTCCCACTGCAACAGTACCTATTTATCTACTTGCACTGGTGTGCTTTGGAACTGCTAGGTTCGCAGAAGCTGGGACAGAGCAATGGGAGCTCACCTTGTCGTGCAGATTCTAACTGCCGACCTTCCAATCAGCAAGCCCAAGAGGCTCAGGGTTTAGACCACAGTGCCATCTGCTCCCCTTATTCTTCCTGTAGTTCACACACTGGGGGGTTATCAGATGGAAGTAAACTAAGCTGCTTGGCTAGCTAGCTGCACCATGCCTCTGACTCTAGGGTGAAGTGGAGGAATGAAAATGCACTGACACAGACTACCTACTCCACCCCTGCTTTTGATCAGCTTGGGCAGGTCTGTTGACCATTGGAAATCTTGGAAGGTTCATTCTGCAGTGTCTTATAAATATGGGTCTTTGATCTATTAAACTTTGTAAAGGGGAAGCAGCAATGAGAGGCTGCCATGTAACTCTTGACTTTCTCTTTTAAATTCATGCATGTTTTAGTAGACAGGCTACTGATGAACTTATTTGCAAAGCCTGTGCATAATAGTGGAGGATGAGAGATCTGATTGGTATTGGTAGCAGCGGTCTAGTAAGTGGATTGGGAGCACCCAATGATTATGCAATGTTATTAAGTGTGTGCAGATAACACCAGTGCTTAGATTTAGGACAAACAGAATTCCCATGTAAACCTCTCTGAGCTTTGAAAAGTAGAATGATTGACTGTACTAATGACATATATAGTGGTCTCTGGTGTGTTGGAGAACCCCAGATAGTCCTGAGTGACTTCTATTTCCATACCAAGGATGCCGCTAGGCCAGGTCAGGACTTCGAGGCCTCATTGATAATCACAGGGCTGTTTCACATGGTCATAGGCCCAAAACATCAGACAGGGCTCCCTCTCAGTGTAGTCTTTGCCCCAAATGATATGGGGAATGGACCAAATATAGTATGTACTGTATGTGTTAGGTACTACTTTGTTATAGTTACCGGTATGTACTGCTTTGTTATAGTCAGACTGACTTGATGAAGCTTGGATTAGTAGCAGCAATTTCCTTCCAACTGGTACACATTATGAAAATAAAGTCACTTGACTTCAGAATAAACTTGACTGTAGTTATTGTATTTTTTTTAAAAAATAATTTTTATTGGTTTTACAATTTTAGCCTGGCCCTTTTCCAGGCCAGGTCACATTCATTGTACTAACATTTTCATATGACTCCCTCACATCCACCCCATTATTTCCATATTTTTTAAAATTCCAAATCTATACAGGTTTCTAATTCATCTTCAATTAATTCATCTCCAAATATTAAACTTTTGCATTAACTTACATCCTCCTCAGCATACTTATATCTTACTTCAAATACATAATTCCCTTCCGCCTCCCCTCACTCCCTGGGTACATAGCCTTGATATTAACTCTTATCTTGTCCTTGATAGTAATATATAATCTTAATAACGTCTCTTTATCATTCCTTTGCCGTGTCCATGATTCTTATCCTGAAATCCAAAACCGAAAGTTACTTCTATAATCCCTTTTACCCCACTCCAGTCGCTGCTGCAGTCCACCACCATTGTCTCTCTTGTATGGTATCTTCCAGAGTCTCTGGCCAAACCTCCACTTGTGTGGTCAGGCCTTTTGAATCTTCTTTCTGCTGCTCTCTGTTGGGTTTGATTTTGCTGTTTTTCCTTATGGTTGCTTTCTTGTTACTTCGTTTGACAGCTCCATTCTTCCTACGTTTAAAAAGTTTTTTCTTGCAGCTGATTGATGTTTTTTTCCTTTCTTGCTTTTTGGCCTTGACATGAAATTTTCCTTCCTCCTTCAGCTGGGCAGCTAGTTTGTCCTTCACTTTGTTTAGACTTTGTCTTATCCTCTTTGCGTAATCTTGAGCTTCGGCTCTACATTCAATCAGCAATTCCAAAAGTTTCCACAGGCTAACATCCTGTTCATCCGCCATGTTCAGGAACACAGCTTTCCACAGTCCAAAACACAGTCACTTTCAAATTTTTAATCCAATAAGTCCAATACTTCAAATCAATCCTTTTTACTTGTCATTTTCCCACTTCCCTTCAGCTACCCCCAAGACCAGGGGTGTCAGATGGGTTAAATCTCCGTTTCAAGTTATAACTTAGGTTACAGTTCAGATGCTTCGGTAACAGTTTTCCTGTTACAATATCTCAATGGCAGGGGACAGACCTCCGTGTTGAAGTCCCAAGCCAGTTTCTCTAATTAGGTCCAAATTAATCCTTTTATTGCTTATCCAAATTGTTTACCTTGGAGGAATCGGTGTGCTCGAAGCGGACGGTCTTGCAGCTTCTCCCGACGGGGTTGTCGGATCCATGGAGCTCCGCCTCCTGCTCTCTCTCGGGAGCCCTTGCTCGGGTCTCCCGGGGAGCAGGAACGGCGTGAAGAGCTCAGCCGGACCGCTGAGATCCTGGGACTTCCTTCCCAGGGGTTTTGGGGGCCGCGGCGCTGGCGCAGTCACCCCTTTTCCTGGTCGGGTTGGGGCATGTCAGGACCGACATGTCCCCCCGACCGTCCGCTCCGGCGCGCCGACCGGAAGTCGTAGTTATTGTAGCTCCGGATGAAATACCCCAAACCACAGTCGTTGATGTGTTGCAATATTGATTTCAGCTTAAGCAGTCAGCTGATGTGGACAAGGTGCTTGCAGCTATATGCCCAATCGCATGCCCTCTCGAATCTTGTCCCTCTTGACTTATTAAATCCATCAGAGGGGGTTTAACTGATTGGGTTCAGAGTATGGTTAATTCTTATTTGGATGAGGGGTGGTGCCTGTTTTTAAAGTGTATTCTATTTTGATTTTGTTTTGATTGTGTTATATTTTGTTCTGACCCACCCCAAGATCACCTGTAATGAGGAGTGGAATATAAGTCTTTAAAAATAGATAGAACTGAGTGTCATCTACATAATGATGACACTTTAGCCCAAACCACCAGATTACTTCCCCCAGTGGTTTTATGTAGATGTTAAAAAGCATAGGGGACAAGGTGGAACATTGACACACCCCATAAGCCAACAGCACCAGCACCACTTTCTGAGATCACTTACGGAAGAAGAACTAGGACTACCATAACATCATTTCTCCCAAGCAAAACCCACATAAGTAGCTAAGAGGGATGCCATAGTTGATGATATCAAAAGAAATCAATACTAGACAACAATTAATGCTAGAGTCTTAATATCTTCCAATTTTCACCAATTATGCAACATTTAAGTGGGACATCTTAAGTTTTGACATGTACAGTCAATAAAATGAATATTGGTTTGGAGCTTCAAATTTTATTTTATTTTTTACTTCTAGTTTATTTCTGTATTGGATCCTTTATGTTAAAAATCAAACTAAAAATTAAACCCTTGTAGTCATAGAGAAAAGTTTGAAAGTGTGGTTCCAATAAGGTGATGAGATTAGAAACAAGGAAATAAGTATAAATATAAATAAATATAATTATTTTCACCTCTCATTTCTAAAGTTTAAGGAATTGTTTATTTGTCACAGCTGTGGATGACTGCAATTTCAGTTTGGCAACTGGTATGTTGATGCAAGTGGTATGCAAATTATGACCTGGTTCGCATATAACACTATCAAACCATGCCTTAGCAAGAACAAGCAAACATGAGTTCTCAAAGGGAAGATATTTTCTCTTTCTCTGTGTCTGCCTGTCTGTGCTTCTGTGAGCTAAGCCATGGTTTGTCTTAGTATTACATCTGAATCCAGGCTTGTGGTTTTGTTTTGCTCCAGGCAAATTATGAGCTGTAGTCAAGGTTTGTTCTATGGCTTACTGCTCATGGTTTCTTAAACCATGAGCCCAGGTTCAAATATAACCATGGGTTGGTCTTACAGCAATGTGAATACAGCAGAACTGCAGGAGGGACAAAATGATCATGAGCTTCTTTTCTCCAGGAACCTGCATATTTGCTCCTTCATGCCAAGCCATTGTTTGGCTTAACATCATGTGTGAACTCAGCCTATGTAAATTATTAATAAAGAATTCAAATTAACTGCAGTTAGTTATTTCTTAAGTGTTCTTTGCTGTTGCCGGTTTAATTTTTATACTTTTGAACTTTCATTATCCAAACTTAAGAATTAGTATGTCTTGGTACATTGAAAAGTCTTGCCAATAGTGCTAAAGAATTATTTCAAAATGCCTGGATAGGAGGACGTTTTATTGTTTAGGTTTTGCTGTAGTGATCACTATTGAAAGCTGACTTGGCACAAAGCAGTCTCTTTTTCTGGATAAAAGGGAAACGGACTATGAGATAAGTTATTGATGAAATTAACTGCTGAAGTGGAGAGGAAATGCAGCTGGCCAATACATGTCATAGTGTGAGCTCTATTAAATGAATATATGTGCAGTCAACCATTCACAGGAGCCACACTGGTCTTGAACTGCATTGATCTATAGTATAATTCTAAATGAAATTGATGGATGAGAGCAGCCATTGACAGGAAGGGTAAAGAGAACCATGAAATGTCTTGTATAGGGAAAGTATGATGGAAAATAGACTGTTGATTAGAGTGTACTATAGGAGTGTGGCATTCTCACATTGTCTTATGCTTATTTACAGTGTTTTCAATTTCAATAGCTATGTCTGAAAAATGCTTACTATGTTTGGATTTTCCAGAAGTAGTTAATTATTTTGTACAGACCTCGGCCCATCTTTTAGGACATGTGTAGTTTTCAGCTGTGAACCAAAGTTTTATATAGCATTGTTTGAAATTTAGTACTTTATGAAAGTGTCTTTTTTTTTAAAAAAAGTTTTATTTCTTACATGTTTTATAAAATAGTGTAGACATTGGACAACTGTACGATCTTCTGACAGAGTATTGTGTGAAAATTCCACCTTTAGGTTACGGTAGTTATAATTTCAGGTGCCTTCAGGCTTAAATTGCTGGTTTAGTTAGATTTTACTTGCATCAGGGACCTTTGAGTATGGCACCAAAATGTATTGATTTAATCTCGTTCTTGAACACACCATTCTTAATTCCATTTCCCCCCATTATTTCTGAGAAATTGACACTTGAATCAAGCTACAAGTGAGCATTTACTTGGCAATGTAAAATGATTCAAGCCACATAAGGGAAGATGAATTTTTGCCAGTGCACATTCTGGGCAGTGATTTTCCAACATGAAACTAGAGTTGACTACTATGATTATTATGCAATAGATTTGTGTTTTTGATATAGTCTGTTTCCTGCAGCAGGATTGACCAGCTGGTAGCCCACTGGATCTAGCCTCTGGCTGCCAGTGGCTCAACAAATTGCCCAAGCACACACAGTAAGTTTGTGCTGGTCATCCCTAGTTCATTTAATATGTAGCTAGTACATGAAGAATGAAAAATTTCCCCTTAAGTTTTTTTTGCTGGTTGGTGCTTATATTGGAAAACTGATTTGCTAGAAAAACCTTGGCTGATACATTCTCTACCAAGTTAAACAGGAGTCCACAAATGGGTTCACCAGGAGTGAGTCTATGTATTAACAAAAGCACAAAGTGAGAGAAGAGTGTGTTTGTCTTTGACCTTACCATGGGCTTCAGAGTGCTCAGGCTTCAAAGAGATTCTTCTGCTTCAGAGTGCTTCAAAAGCCCAGTGTGAATGCAAGCACAACGCTCACAAGCTCTGAAAAAAGGTGGTAAGCTCATGCCTATAGTGCCACTGGAGTTTGAAAGCAGTGACTTCAAGAAGTAGAGTCCCTCTGAAGGCAGTAGCTTCTCTATCACACTGATTTTCAACTGGTGGGTTGTGACGTGATCCGAGGTGGGTCATAGCAGGAGCACTACCACCAAACAAATATATGGCAAAAGATTAAGAAATGGGTCCCCCAAATGCATGTTTGGGTTTAAAGTGGGTCCTGGGTCTGAAGGGGTTGAAGATGCGTGGTCTAGCACAACTGCAGGGACAACACTTTGCCCCTCTCTCTTGAGTTGAAGGAAGAGCAGGGGAAGCCATATAGTTTTGCTGGCTACCAAGGCAAGTCAGACGTGAGAATCCTAAAATGTTAACTTTGTGAAGTTTAAAAAGGTTCAGGAAACTCAAGAAAAACTTTGCAGACATACACATGCCTTTGGCTCTTGCACTGTGTCTATAGGAATCTTCCTGTTTGTTTCCCTGTGCCCTACTAGAATTAAGAGCATTGTTGTAAGACATTTCAAAAGCAACGCTTCCATAGTTTATGTCCATTTCCATTTTAATGGGATCTAAAACATCTGTCATGTTTTTGTTTCTTTTGCATTTTTAAGGTTCATGTTTTATCCGAACTGATCAGCTAGATGGTGAAACAGACTGGAAACTAAAAGTTGCTGTTAGTTGCACACAGAGATTGCCAGCTTTAGGGGTAAGCATTGTAGTTATACATTTCACTTCTTTCACTGTGCCTTATGCAGATACATGTTATAAAGAAGTTGTGTTTAAAATTTCCAGATCAAAAAATTGTTATGTGCATAACATTGACTTTCCGTAAACAGTAAGTATATATAAAATCAGAAGACACTAAAGTTGGAGTAGTAGCATTTACTGGAGACCCACTAATTATATTCTCTGTTACTGTATGCCTGGGTAATTAAATTTAAAGTGGTGCTTAAAGAAATATGACAATATTTTTTTTTTAATATTGTCAGTGTATTGAACATGCTTACAGTATTTATTGAAAGGTGGTCTTTCAAAGAGAAAATGTAGAATTGGTATATAAAAGCTGTTGTTTTCTAATGGTTTGCTTGCTCATATCTTTTTTGTTTTTATAAACAGTGGCTGTTCATAATTATGGTTGTAAGGCACCTCAAGCATGGAATGAGTAGAATATAAATATTTTAATTTCAAACTGTACAAGTTGTTACATGTTATCCTAGGGATATCTGATTTGTATCTCAGGCAGTATCCCTGCCATGCTTCATGGCTGAATGATTTTGAAATTGGAAGAAGTTTCAAAAGCAGTTCTTAAGGTGAAATGGGGAATGAGTTCAAAGGGAAAAACCTAAAAACCCAATAAACAGGTGCAAGCCTGGGATATGCTTAAGACAACAATTTGGATTTTAGCTGGTCCTGAAATACGGAATATGTACCATAAAGCTGGAAACATTTGGCTAAATGAAAGGAGGGACTTCAGTGGCTATTTCCAGTTAGTTGTGACATTAGTCTAACAGAAAATAATTTAGAGCATTCTTATTTACCTTCTGTGACCTGACAGCTATAGTCACCCAGGTGTGCCTTCAAAAATGATAAACTATAGTCTGCTCTATTCACCTGTGTGATGAAATCCACAGTTGAAATTAACAAATTAGATTAAGGCTGAAATTATAAGCACACTCACTAAGAAGTAAGTTACCGGGTACATTGAAAACAGTGAGACTCCATTTTGAATAAAATATGCATCAGTTTGTGCTGAAAATATAGTTTTAAATTTTTTTTAAAGTGTGATGTATTTGCTACTTTGAGTTTCTACTTTTTATTTAGTGTGAAAGAATAGTATTGCCGCTTAACCCAGTAAATAGTAAATGCATTTCTGAGGTTTATTTCTGAAATAAAACCAGTAATGTGCAGCTATAGTAATGCTGCTATTTGTTTGAGACTCATATCTGTTTGAAATATATGTAGTAGCTTGAATCCAAAGGATTTTTGTTTTTCGGATAGCTACCCTTTCTGGAGTTACTGCTATTGCAGAAACTATGGGAGTCATGTTTACAGCATTCATTCAGTAGGGTTACTTTACATAATCAGGTATATGTGAGTACAGCCATGCTGCAAATATAAGAGCTACAAATGCCTCAGAGACAATTTGTCACAGGAATCGCCAAAATTTGTTAAATGACCTTAGAGGATAATTTGTGTGGGAGAATGGAATAATGGCAGAGAGTGAACCCTCTCTCTCCGTTTTGCACATCACATTGTGTCTGTGACAGAGAGAGATGCTGCAGTTCTGAACAGCATCTATGGTACCAAATAACTGAGTCAGGAGAAGGGCAGCTGAGTTGAATTTCTTAAAACAAAAATACTTAAAAGCTCTCAAATTGTGTATTTTTAACTAAACTCTATTATATGAAATGCTTCAAAATCCTTGCAGTTTATAGTTGCCACCAAAGTTCATGTGAGTCATATATATTTAATAATGTATAACCCCCAGTGCTCATGCACACAAACAAATTGTGATTGTATGATTCCCTGGTTAGCATGTAAGCAAATGAACTGCATTTTGCTGAGGATGGGCTGGTTCAGTTTTACAGTAATTCTTGAATGCCACCTGCTGGGCTGCTTTTAAAATGGCTGAGGAGATGCTTCATGTTTTCACCTCTGCTACAGTCCATACTCGCTGCAGTCATTACAGCTTTGCCTGTTTAAGATCTAATCCTACTGCCACTTTCTCCTGCAGTCCACAGAACATAACATATTCAGGCATTAGAGCAATCAGTAATTCTGTAAAAGTTTTTGCAAGGCATTTTTTAATCTTTCACCCTCTATGTAGGATTGATGAGAGACAGTAGCAGTTGCTGCCTACAGTCTCCTAGCTTCATCCACTGAAATAGCAAGCAAAAGTATAGATGTCCAAGAGCTTTTCGAGTACACATGTCCTCCTATATACAAGGTGCTCATCCAAATTAATCTTATTTAATTCTTTGCCTCAACAACTCCAGTGACCTAGTCCTTAGGGAAGCAGTTGACTAACCAACTCCAAATGCTTACTCATGATTCTGAGAACAGAGAGTGCCCCCCACCCTTAGTGGAGAAGTGATCAAAATTAGGAAGTGGGTTTTCCCAAGTCAGAAAGCTTAGCTTTCAGGAAATTTTTAACCCTCAGCAATAGGGTTTAATTTGGACTCAGGTACATTCTTAATGCCACTAACAAGGATTCAGCCCTGACCTCTGGGATAACATATGAGGTTACTAATATAGAGAACATAAATCGTGTAAAAGTCAAGCTTTCGTTGAATAAATGATTTAAACAAGACTACAGTAGTTCCAAGTAGTCACGATTCATGTAAAAAAAAAAAAAAAAGGACACAACTACATGTGCCCTAAAAGTATTGGGAAAATGCACTCCTTTTAATATTTAAAGTAGTAGTTAAAGGAAAAGAAACAATGCATGCATAGATGTAGACTAAGCAATATAGTCATGTAGTTAACATACACTGTCCATAACTGTCACTCATTTTGATTTCTGTAGTTATCCGATGTAAAGGATTGTATCTTGTGTTGTCATGGGCTGTCAGTTCCATCATCAATGTAGGACTGTAACCTTATCCACAGTGACACCCAGAATAAATAAACCGGTAAACCTTTAGAGCTTTCTTAAAGAACAGATGACACCACCAAAGATGATCAGTACAGATTTTGTTGTCTTCCAAAACCACTTAATGTGATCAGAGAATTAAAATTTCAACAAGTCATTTAATGATGGCTGAGCTGTAAGAACTGTAACACCCAGGTTAGGTTTCTTGGTTTCATAGTCATATGTGGGATAGTGTCTTTCTGCACTGCATATTCTGGGATATTCTTCTCTGGCTTAAATGATCAAGGAAATTTATTAGCAGCAATGAGGTCACTGTAATTTTCAATAAATGGTGACTTGCTGATTTATATCAAAAGATCCATACAGCAGTAAACAATACCATTTACATTTAATTAGTTTTATTGAACCAGAGGCAATTTTATTTGTAATGAACTGCATGTTATGATTAAGGATGTATTTTAATGATCTTTAAGTAAGGTGAACAAATGTTGCCCTTGACCTAATAGAGGAGGTTTTTCTACATTATTGATAACTCTAGAGTGATTTCTAAATTATTATTGGGAACTGTAGAGGAAAACATTGTCATTATTGTGCCATCATTTAGTTCTTTCATGACTTATGCAAACAATTAGATGCATCCTTACAAAATGTTTCCCTGTAAGTTAGACAGAGATGTTCAGCTAAACAACCTCTCCCTAATAATTGTTTAAATATTATATTTCAATGATACAGTGTGTTGTAAGTCCCCTTACTTTTAACATACATTTGGAAATTCAAATATTCTTAATTTTCTCTTGTCTAAAATCATAAGTGACAGTGTATGAGAATCAATAAGTTTAGAAACATTATTGTTTTAGTTTTAGTTTAAAAATAAATTGCATGGTGGCAGAGGTATAGAATCAACAATAAACAATTACTCATTGGATTATTTAAAATACAGTCTGTACTAATTTTGAAGTTTGTTATGGAGGCTTTGAGTATATCATTTTTTCATGATATATAAGTAGTTCTTTCCTTGCTTTTGAGACAATTTAGATGTGATGGCTATGCTGTTTCAAGGAAAACGGCAAATGTTAAAGTGATCTAGTTTGTTCACAGCTTAACCATTTCTGCAAAGCATGAGAGTATGTAAAGTAAAAAAAAACTTTCGTGCTTGGCTCACTTCATTAATAGTTTTTATTGTATTACAAGTATGTGTGTGGTATTAGTTTTCTGCTGTACTGAGACTCTTATTTTTCTGTGCACAATAAAGCACATAATGGCCTGGATTATCTAAATTGTAGGTGATAACAGATTGAGAAGAACTGAATGATGAAGATATAGGACACCACATGTGTATTAGTTTCATATGAATTATTTCTCAAGAGGCTGATGAAAACTAACTTAGAAGAACAAAAATGCACTGAATGGAAGTTTGTGTGAAAGCTTACAATAAATGGTTGATGATTTAGCATAAAAACAGATGATTTGTAATGGAAGATGTTGAAATC
The DNA here is from genome assembly GCA_034641385.1 of Darevskia mixta. NCBI lineage: Eukaryota > Metazoa > Chordata > Lepidosauria > Squamata > Lacertidae > Darevskia > Darevskia mixta. Next base: position 17,763,384 of record JAWWNH010000011.1, read on the forward strand.
TGATTTGCTCTCTTAAAATATGAATAAAATATATGAGCAAGCATAAATAATTCAGCAGAATGTGAAGAAGAAGCTATGGTTAGAGTTGCATTCTTTTAAAACTAAATGGAAACATCCTGATAAATTTACTTGTTGATTATGTTAGGTACTTTTGCTTGCTTTTCTTTAAAAATGTATATAGAGAACTATATTGAATAGTCATAATCACCTTTTAATCTAACAGTTATGCCTGATAGAAAATACGTGTGTTTACCAGTGCTTAGTTTTTACTGCTGATACTTTTCAAATAACCACGTGTACACCTGATCCAAACATCCCTGAGCATAGCTATGCTTTTTCAACTCACACAGCTAAAAGGATGATGGGGAGGCAGGACCTGTCTGCACTTGAGGCCCCCCAACTACGAAAGGGGTGTTTGCATGCTCACAAACACAACATAAGGCTATGCACCTTATATTTCAATTGTTGCTTTTTGGATCAGCGCTCTTTTTTTGATTATGAAGATTAATCATGTGCAGTGGGGACTTCTATGCATTGAAACTGGTTCCTATGTTCAAATTACTACTTGCCTGGAGCAAAGGATGCAGTCAGTGGCCATTTACTGTGGTGGACATTCACTCACTTGGAAAGTGAAACATTCTCTATAATGTTTGCTTATGCAATGAGGAGAAAATTGAATACATCCTTTTAAATATCATTATATTTTATTGGTTTTTCAACAAAGTGAATACAAAACTATATTCCCCCATACATATACCCCTTGCCCCCCCCCGTGAAACAAAGTGTTACAGGAAAACATGCCAGAGTTGTAGTTGTGATTCCAGTGGGTGCCATTGTATGTGATGTTAGCTGAATACATCAATCTGAGTAGATTGGTTTCTGGGTTTTAAAAAAAGGGGGTGGGATATTTGGCAATAACAGACAGTAATGAAATATACTGATATACAAAATTCACAACAGCATCTCCCACAAATAATTATAACATCAAAGTTCATAATATAAGAACTACTGTTCCTGAGATACACACCCCAGTGTGGAAATATTCAAGATCCCTACATGGCACTGAGGATATATAACTGAATAACCACAGAAATTACAAAGGTTATTTGGCCAGGGAAAATTCCATAAACAACATCTGCACCAAGGGAAACCAGGAAGTGAGAAACTACTGTGAGCCAGTGGAATCTGAGTCTCATTTTGTAAACATTTTGTATTATGGGTACGGGTATGTATTATTATTTTATTCTATATTGTACAGGTATTCAAAACGTATGCCTGTATAAATTGCTGCTTTCCTCTATAAAACATTGACTGTCAAGTATTTTCAAGAGGAAAAATATGCATATTGTATCTCTAGTGGCATTATATTTCTTGTACTTGAGTTAAGAAAGCAGAGGCAAGCTAGGCTATGTATATGCATCAGTTAGCATCTCCAGATTGTCATTTACCTTTTGATCTCCTGTGAAAATAAAAATATTAAAAGGTTTGGTAGGGATTAAGGTCTAGACATGTGCTGTTAAACACTTTTTAATATACCTTTATCTGTGAGCAATTAATTAAGTATTGGTTTTAGCACAAGAAAAAAATAAATGCCCAACAAATAATCATTTCCCTGTGCATAATCTCAAGTAACGTCTAGTGCACAGAGAAGGAAATTTGGTGCTATAAATTGTAATGTGGTATGCTGCTTGTGCACATGTACAGTGAGATGGAGAGGAAAGAGAGCAACATAGCAGTACTGATCCCTATAAGATACCTATGGGGAAGAATATTGAATTGTCTCTAACTGTGTCCTTCAACTGATATGATTCTCTTTGAGGCAGTGAATACATCCATTAGCGGAAGTGGGATTCTCTGTCTGCAGCGCTGCAATCTCCTCTGAAGGCTTGAGGGACCCTTTGTCGTAGTCTCCCTGTTCCACTGACATATGTCTCTTCAAAAGCCCTTCAATCTCCTGAGAGACACCATTGAATATAACCAATTACATACATAATTTTATTTGTATGCCGCCTTTCCACAGTTCAAACCATGCTCAAGGTGGCTTATGGCATGAAAAAAATACATAGCTACAACATAACAAATGTAGCCATAAACCAGGCTTCCTCAACCTCGGCCCTCCAGATGTTTTTGGCCTACAACTCCCATGATCCCTAGCTAGCAGGACCAGTGGTCAGGGATGATGGGAATTGTAGTCTCAAAGCATCTGGAGGGCCGAGGTTGAGAAAGCCTGCCATAAACAATACATTAAACATCAAAAAATACGAAGACATACTGATCAATTTACACATAAATCACAACAAAATATAAAATAAATATACAAAAAAACCAACAACTCTCCAACATCCCCAACAATACCCAAGTCCCAATTAACCAATTAGCTTTATTGCTGAAGGTATTCGTGGCATTTTGATACATGGATATTTCAAAATTATCTGTTCTAGGATCTTTTTTCAATCAATGCATATGTTTATGCTCAGAAGCCACAAATGGATATTCACAGCTTTGAAGGTACCTTTACACGGGTAAGTAATAATTATTACTATATCACTTTGTCCCAAGTATGTAATATATTAAAAGAAAATGATATTTAATGCAAGGTAGCTCTGAAATTCTTGAATTGTATTTCACTAAGTGTTTTCAAGAAAGAGAATGACCAGTTAAGGTGCTATTCCACACCCCTCAAAAGGAATTTAGCAGCCATAGAGATGAGGATTATGCAATGTACCACCTAGAAATCAATACAGAGTGACATTTCCAAGTCCAGAGTTGTTTAGAACTTTATATGTAAGCAAAAAGATCTTAAAATTGGCTTGGTGACTAATAGGCAGTCTGCTAAGGTGGCTAATAGGCACTGCTAAGATATCTTAGCAGTGATGTGATATGGATCCAGTGAAGAAAACCACTCATCACAGCATTCTCCAAATTCGGGTGTAAACATGAGTTCACAGTGGCCAAGCTATTTCTGTCCAGGAAAGGGAACAATTACTGAATTTATATCCTGCCCTTCCTACCGAAGGAGCCCAGGGCAGGAAGTTGACAAACCATCCAAAGCTGCTGACAGGCACCCTTTACTGCAGAGGTCGCCTGGCCCTCCATTGACAAAGATGGCTCCAAAAGCACTCCTAAACGTCCTCAAGGGACGCAGGTGGCACTGTGGCCTAAACCACTGAGCCTTTTGGGCTTGCCAGTTGGAAGGTAGGCAGTTCGAATCTGCACAACAGGGTGAGCTCCCGTTGCTCTGTCCCAGCTTCTGCCAACCTAGCAGTTCGAAAGCATACCAGTACAATTAGATAAATAGGTACCGCTGTGGTGGGAAGGTAAACACCGTTTCTATGTGCTCTGGCACTCATCACAGTTCTCCATGAGCCAGAAGCGGTTTAGTCATGCTGGCCACACGACCCGGGAAGCGTCGGCTCCCTCGGCCTGAAGCGAGATGAGCGCTGCACCTCATAGTTGCTTTTGACTAGACTTAACTGTCCAGGGTTCCTTTACCTTTACTTTACCCTAAACTGCTGACTAATGTCCCATTATCTCTGTGTCATTCTGGGACTTTGGCCCAAGTGAGCACGGGTGCTGTTGCTCTATTTTGAGTTTTTCGCAATTCATACATGGGTTGGTTTAGTGTATTTGCTGAGCAGAGCTGCAGGTACTGGGACAGGTAATCCATGGGTGGATATGAGAGAAGACTGAAGGAGAAGCTTTTTGTTGAGCATTATTCCCATTGCTCTCTGCCCTCCATGCAAGTGGTGGGTTTTTCTGCCACCATGGACCCCTTTTTAGTGAGGGGGATATATAATGATTCATTCAAACCCCTCCTTGCCAACAGATGTAGTGGTTTGGATTGCTCTGTCCATCCCAGTGAAAGTCACTTGATTCACATCAGTGAGACCAAATTGTTTTAAGTTAACCACTTAAATTAATTAAATTCTAGATGCAATATGTAATTCTAAACAATTTTGTATATATTGAAAAAAATATTTATTATAATTTTCTCACAATTTTGTCTGATGTTTATTACCATATACAAATCCTAATGATCTTTAAATGCTAGTCCATTATGAATGTATGTGTATACAATATTGCTAGGGGCAATATTTCCCCATACATGCTTGTATGTATGATTATATTTTTGAAAAATAGTTTTACAAGTTGGCTTTGTTTTTAACAGGAAGACAGTGACCCAACAGTTCATGAAAGCCTAAGCATAGAAAATACATTATGGGCAAGCACAGTTGTTGCCTCAGGTAAACAATGCATGCTTTATTGATGTGGAGAGAAAGTGGGAGAGACAACTGGAAAGCAGGGGGAAATAGGCATTTAGACTTTATGCTACTTCACATATGAAATTTGTGTGGTGACCTGGAACATTGCAATGCTCGCGTAAGTGGGGTGGGCACTGTATAGCCTAGTGGAGAGTTCAAAAATTCTTACCTGAAGTCACTCCATACTATTAACTACCCTCAAACAGCTGTTATGTTAGATACACAAGGGTTCTCAAATAACCAGACAGGGGTGGTGAGAGAGTTTACATAGGCAGATAAAATATGTGAACAAGCCCACAATATTTTATTGTAGTAGCTTTCTACATCAACAATACTAAGAGGAAAGTTTGTATTTTTATGATAGCTGCATGAATAATTATATTACCATTTTTTAACATTTTATTTCCCAAATGATAAAGTTTTCCTATAAACAGTTTTCTTTGTTTTATTTATTGCAGGAACAGTAATTGGTGTTGTTATTTATACTGGAAAAGAGACTCGGAGTGTAATGAACACCTCCAATCCAAAGAATAAGGTAGGCTGGTTTGATTAGGAAGAGTGCTGGACTAAATGCCTTTAAAATTCTGAACACCTTTACCTTTCCTATGTATTTGTTTTTCATGCTAAAGAGAGGATTAGATTCATATATTATGACTAGTTGAAGTTAGCCCGTTCAATAACGGGCGCTAGAGGAGGAGGCGGCAGGAGGAGGCAGAACAGCGGCCGCTGGGGGGTGGAGAGGGGCTCCCTCCCCCTTCTTCGTTTCCCCCAGGGGCGGCTGTAGTGGCGGCGGTAGCGGCGGCGAGGATGGGGCGGCCCTCTGCATCCGTGCGAGGCAGCGGCGCTGGCGCAACTGACAACGCGCGTGCGCCGCCGCTGCCTCGTGGACACGCCCCCCTGTCCGCCCGCTCCAATCCCTGCGTCCGTGTGGTACACGGACATGCACAGTAGCGCAATTCCGTGACACACAGACTGGACGCAGGGACACAGCAACTTTATTATATAGGATTCTCCACCAATTCAGCCAGTACAACTGATTACAAGTCAAGTATCAGTTTATTGTGAGGACCATGCCTTTACACAAATATCTGATTACTTGTCCTAAATTTTGCTTATTGTATTTATTTCTACTGAAAATAGTTTCCCATCTGTGCTTTACAGTACTGTACTAGATTAGCTTTTCCAGCAATGGAACATGCTTCCATTTCATCATTTTGGTATTTCATTGGTCAGTTTTTAAATTACTTCTGTTACTTTTTATGATTGTTAGCCGCCCTGAGCCCGGTTCCTGACTGGGAAGGGCGGGGTATAAATAAAAGTTTATTATTATTATTATTATTATTATTATTATTATTATTATTATTATTATTTTGGGCAGTGCATGAAACCTGGGGAATGTATATCATTATGTGTGTGGTGAAAATTCAGATAAAGGGTGATCTCCAACTTAAGACTTACTCAGTGTAGACTCACTGAAATTAATGGTCTTAATTTCATTGGCTTCAATGGGTCTGCATTGAGTGTGACTAACATTGGATTTCACCCAAAGGGTATTCAGTTATGGCCTTTATTGCAGTGTTTCTCAAGCTGGAGTGGGTCTCTTAAAGGCAACATAGGACATCATGAGTCAATGACTTACTAGTGTAAAATAAACAAGCCTTGCAGGTCTCAGTTGAGATGTGGACCCAGTAGAAGTAGTGAGGAGAGGTGTAAGGCCCAGACAGTGGGGAAGAAGAATTGCTGAGGTTGTAAGATGCTGTTCAGTTATGATTAGTGTGGTGCTCAATTTTTTTGAGGTTGGCTTTTGTGTTTGAAAATTGTTGTTTTGGGGAAACATTTAGAGCATCTATGAAATACACCTGCTCGTAGTGTGAGTTTTCGCAGTCTGCTAATGCTTCATTAGCTCTCTTCCGCCCCCCTTTTTTTTAATTGAGAAGATTTCTTTCTGAATTCAGCTCATCAATGATTACATAGGTTTTGGTATTCTAGATAGTGGTATTTTGTCAGTTCTAGCTTTTGGGGGATAATAAATTATCAGTGGTAAGCCCACGACTAGAATTTAATCCTATTTCAGTCTGGTTTAAAGCTTGTGTTTAGCACTGAAACTGACTTGCTCTCCTTGGTAGACCTAAGTGAGTGCAAAATGTTGTTTCCTCCCAGACCTCTTAGCTCTTTAATACCATTAATTTTTCTGATGTCCAAGACCCTACTAATTTTGGTGGTAATAAAAAAGAGATAAAAAGTTAAAGTGGGTGCAGTGCTGGGCTAGGAGGTACAAATTGCCCCTTACTCGATTATCAGATCAGTAACCTTGTTTAGCTCATCTGCTGTGGGGGTGGGGAGCTGTTTTGGTGTGCACATATGGATTTGTACGATGGCCACACCCACTGCTGGCATGCAGTCCCAGAGGATTCACAGAGGAGTGAATACAACTCTCAGGCCAAAATATGTAATCTATCCCTGTATTAAAGTCCTACATGTATTGGAGCCAGGGTACCAAAAATACCACCTTATCCTGCATCAACCTGCCTGTCTGTTAAGATCTGCTTTTCAGATTCATTAATTCATTCATTCTTTCATAATTAATTAATTAATTTTGTATCCTGCCTGGTTGGAGGACGGAAATTACAGTCAAAACTATGCAGATAGCTGTTAATCCCAGGTAATAATCTTTCTAAGGACCATTAAAAAGACATTTCAGCTATCATGAGCTGAAACTTGAGATTGCCTTTTATAAATTGAACCTTTATTTCGTAGGAAGATAGTTATATCAAAAGAAGGAAGGAAGGAAGGAAGGGGAACAAAACCCTTGGTCTTAAAAAATCAATTGTGACAGGTTGCCATTTTCATGCCATTCATAATAATAAGTTACTTAAGAGTCAGAACATAAAGAAGGAAATGATAATACAAATTGCCTAGGGTAGTTATTGCAATCCCTTGAGTGTATTGATTTGTGTTTCTAATAAAAAGATGCTTTTAAATGTGTCATTGACAAAAAGACAGGTGATATGTGCCATTATGTGAATTAGAATGCCCTATTATTATTTTAATCTGTGTAACTGCATTTTAAAATAGCACAAAACACAATCAGCACATCTATGGTGTGCACAATAATTTTCCCTCTGATGAATTGATGTGAAATTAAAACTTTTTCCAGAAACAATAAATTATAGGTCAAAAGTAATTCATTTTTCAAGTCTTCTCACATATTGAAGTGGATAAACAATAGGATAATCTATAACCGAAAGGTATTATCTGTTATATCATGCAATTTTATCAATAGCTGACTCTTTGGGATCTGTAACATTCTGCACTAAATCCTTATTTATAATTGTGCTTTCATAAAAGAAATCTGCATGGTGAAGAGAATAAGGAAGCTAGGGTCGTATGGGTTAAAAAGGGTTGTTGCTTTGTAATTTAACAGCTATTCTAAAAATAATTTTCAAGTGTTGCTACAGAGTGCCATCAAGAAAGGATTAAATGGAACAAACAAACAAGTAAATTAGTAGCACATAGACAAGTTGTGATACAGCTTTTAGGATTATGACAACACACGCCCCGCCTTCATTTACATAATCAGCATACTTTGATATTACATCTGTTAACAATTAAAAGTTGTGTTTCTTCAGCTGAAATGTGAACATAAATAAACTTATAATTTCAGGCAGCAGTAAAGAGGCAAAATGTTAAATGCTGAAAAAACAATCATAATTAGAACAGCTGGGATGCATCATAGTTTTAGGGGGAAAGTTTAAACCAGTTCTTAAAAATGTGTGGTTTTCTCATTCAGCATAGAAAAAAACAGGTAACTTTCACTGTGTATGTATATAATAAAAGGTATAAAGTAGTATAATTATTTAATTCATTCTCACTTCATTTCTGCAGTTCCTTATTAGTGTGAAAACTCCACCATCCAGGTAGAAGTCTTTCATTTCCTGTTTTCTTCTTTCACTTTGATTGAAGGGAGGGAAATGATGTCCCCAAATGAGAATGCACAAGAAGTTGTCCCTCTTGCGACGCTGGGACTGGGCTCCCCATCTTCAGGGGATGAGGCCAGAGATTTGGCAAAAAACAGGGATGTACATACTAAACGAGAAGCAAGAGGAGCCCAATTGTGCTGCTACCTGTCCAGCCTAAGGAAGTCACATTGGCCTGCTCTGACTTCTGTTCAGAAGCCCTAGTCTAGTGGATCCACAGGGAGGAATTAAAAGTCACACTACATTAAATATTTTGATCAGCACAAGCTATTCAGTTTGCCAGATGGAACTATTCTTCTTCGTCTTCCCCTGTGTACTGCTTCAGGGTTCTCTCAACCTCCACAAGGCAGTTTCAAGGAGAAGTCATTGCACAGGGCTTCTGCTGATGGGATTTGTTAGGTGAGTCCTACCCATAGTGTCTGTCGGAGACTGTGCCATGCCATCTGAGTCAATGACTCCTAAAGTGGGCTGGGCACCTTTAATTGAAAGGGCTGCTCTCATGGAAGGTGCAGTTGGGTGCTGCACATCCTATCTAAGGCTAAAACAGCATTTAGGTTCTGTACTACAGCTCTCTCCTCCCATGCCTCAGTTATGGAGTATTCAGCCTGAGCTCTGCACGGAGCTGTCCAGGATGCTATATTGAAGATTATGGAATTGATCTAGTTAGTATGTTACAAATTTTGTTAGGTCCCTACCTAGCGATACTTCTGCAAGCTCTCTGCTCATGAAAGAGCTGCTTATGGTGAGGAGGCAACAGTAGAAAATTGTCTTGTGCATGCAGAATTGGGTGGGGAAGATGTAATCCATGTTTTAATCAGTTCCTTAGTAAATTCTGAAAACTCAACAAAGGTATTCATGGGTGTCATTGAAAATGAATGTTTCTGTCTCTCCTGGTTGTTATTATGAGTGAATAGTTTTATCTTAAGGCACAGAGATTTACATCTGAGACTATTGTCAGATATTTGTTTAGCAGTTTTCATAGAATAATAAAATCATAGAATTGTAGAGTTGAAGGGACCACGAGGGTCATCTAGTCTATCCCCCTGCATTGTAGGAATCTTTTGCCCAATATGTGGCTCAAACCCATTACCCTGGTGTTATGAGTCTCATGATGTACTGAGCTATCCCAGCTTTGATTTGCTTCAACAAGGAGGAATAGTATATGAAATTAGAATCAGTGTTCAGTGGAATTCATTTACCTCTTTTATAGCTAAATTATTTCTTTTGCCTTTTTGTTCTTTTGCCTAATTTTGGAGTGATGAATTTTTTCTTATTTTCATTATTATATATCTTATCTTTGTAAGCAGAAGTGTGCTTTAGAAATGCTGAATAAATGTGGCGAAAGTGAGTTGCAGTTTCCTGTTATAAATTATTAGTAAAGTTTTAGGATCTGTTAATAACCAAATCCAGTAATTGAAAGTTGCCAGTTTAAGTTTGCAATATAAATTGGAATTGCTTCAGAAAATTGTACCCAAACTGACAACACGTTTGAAGAATTGTTCCATACATGCCCCTTTTCAGCCCTGTTTACCTAGTCCCTCAATCTTATTTCTAGCCTGTTGCATGTGTATGGAAAAAGTTATCTCTAGAAAGCAGTATTTAATAGTTGGTTAATCATGCAGGATTTACATTCTCCTTATACTTCCTGTAACTTTCTGTAACTTCACCACAGTGTTCATTCTTGAGTCCTATAAGTTTGACTAGTCCTAAAACAGTACCAGTCGTATTGGAATAAGTAGTATGCACCTATATTTTTCTAAACCTATATAGCCAGTTAACAGGGGCCAGAAACGTATTCTCTTATTATTGTGATGTGAATTGTGACTGTAGTGAGTTATTCTGAATCCGTGTCCTCTAGTCACAGGGCAGAGCTTAAATGTGGGAAAATGCAAGAAAAATTTCCATAGCACATTTCAAATGTAAAACCATCTAAATAAATAATGATTTCATATATAAGTATGCCGTTGCTCAATTCTGTACTCATACCTGTGTAAACAAGAAGTGTATGGATATCTTATAATTTAGAAAAGGATTTATTTTGTTTTCGTATTTTAATCACCCAGGCAACAATTTTTCTTAACTTTAAGTCAATGCTTCGTGATTTATTGCACCAATTATAAAAATTGTTTTGTAGCCTAAGGATGTAGACATTGTCGGGAAAATGCAAGGCAAAGAGGAGAATTTTCTAATGAATCCATTTAATATGCTTTTAATTCAAATGATATGAACATAAGTTTTTGCAAGGTTTCAGTATCAGTCTAAAATGATATATTTGGTTTTAAATTTTAGATTAATGTAGATATGGCAACATCAGCATTATTATAGGGTGATGGCTGTGTGCATAATATCTCATTTGTAGTCTAATCAGCTTATTATGGGGCGTTATTCCAGTCTTTAAAATGGCATTGAATTGTGCTCTTCATAATGCATGAATCAGTAATCAATCCTATTTGGATAGATATTTCTTAAAACTTAGTTCATTGGGTAAGATTGGAATCTGCCACAGCTAAAGGTCATATATAGCTGTTAATTAGCCTAAAGGGAAATTAACTGAATTAACTGAATAAGGTTGCCTCAGTCAAACAATTCTTCAACTGGAAGTCCTGTTTATTTCCCTGTGACATGTGCAGACACAGAGCTTTGATAATTGGGCTGTACGAAATATATAACCCAATGCTTGTGTTTTGACTAGCATTTGGGCATATTCTTCTTCATGTAAAATGAATGGTTAATTCACAATTCTTGCCTGCTTAAACTTTGCAATAGTAGATCAAGAATATATTTGAGCTGGAAAGGTGTTCCTCAGTTTCATGGATTACACCACACAAGAGATACTTAAAAAAATACACATTTATGCTTTCTCTTCAACTTAAGCACTTTCTCTTGCATATATTAAATGCTGTCATTTTATAAAGGCTACCTTGACATTCTGTCAGCTCCTGCAGTATGCAAGAGCCAACTAACATTAACATTTTATTTTATGGTTGTGGGCACATGGTGTAGTTGCAATTGCTGAAGTGATTAAGGTAACTAGTATAGGTATGTTTAAAAAAGTACAAGTAATGAGTAATTTCCATGTCTGTAGCAACCTTTGTGTGAGCCAGGGATTCCCACACAGTGGGGTTGCTGTTGCTCTCCATTATGTCTCGTTTGCAGACCTAATGAAGCAACATAAAACATAATATTGAGATTCTGCTTTGACAAAAATAATACATGGCTTAACATAGCTATTCTGGGAAGAGTTGTGTAAGCAAAAAAAGTCTTGCAATATGTGCTGGAAACTGAAGATCACCAGCACATGTCTAATTTCAGGAGGAGGAATATTAACACATACCAGTACTACTTTGTTAAATACCCTACTCCATAAAACTGCAGATCAGACCTCAGCAATGTGTGGTACAAGCAGGAGGGCCCCTTCAGATGACCTGAGTAACATTTCTGCATGATGTTCTTCAGGTGCTGGAAATCAGTCTCAGCCAGCAAGACCAATGGTTGGGGATTATCTATTTATTTATATTACATTTCTAGACTGCCCTTCATCCGAGGATCACAGGAACAAAATACAAGTATACACCACACAAAAATACATAACATAGTAACAAACAAAAACAATACCCTCCCACATCGTTTAAAAGGCCACAGATTGTTTAATTAGCCAAAGGCCTGGAAGAAGAGGAATGTTTTTGCCTGGCACGTAAACATATGAAACAAGGGTGCCAGGCCAACTTTCCAGGGGAGAGAATTCCACAAGCAGGGAGCCACTACAGAAAAGGCACATTCTCATGTTGCCACCCTCTGGATGTCTCATGGGGTGGGGGGCACAGAAAGAAGAACCTCAGGTGATGATCTGAGGGTCTGGATTGGTTCATATGGGGCAAGATGGTCCTTAAGGTATTGCAGTCCTGAGCCGTTTAAAGCTTAATAGATCAAAACCAGCACTTTGAGTTGGCCTCAGAAACGGACCATATTTTTCTGTCTGTAAGATGCCCCCATGTATAAGACGCCCCTCTATTTTTGGACATCTGGTTTAAGAAAATGGGGAGAGATCTATCCGTGTATAAGACACCCCCAAATTTTGGACATTATTTTTTAGGAAAAAAACCTAGTCTTATACATGGAAAAATGCGGTAATTGGCAGCCAGTGCAGTTGGGCCAGGGTTGGTTGAATTCTGCATCAGCTGAAGTTTGTGAACCGTCTTCAGAGCCAGCCCCATGTAGAACGCATTGCAGTAATCTAACTTAGAGGTTACCAGAGCATAGATGGCAGTTGTTGGGCTTTTCCTGTCCAGATAGAGGTGCAGCTGGTCCACCAGCCAAAGCTGATGGAAGGCACTCTGCGCCACTGAGACCACCTGAGCCTCAACTGACAGCAGTGGATCCAGAAGTACCCCCAAACTGCGTACCCACTCTTTCAGAAGGAGTGTTACCACAACCAGAGCAACCTCCCATCCAACCAGTCTGGGGAACCTCCAATTATCAGGGCCTCAGTCCTAATCAGGTTTGCGAGTAGTAGTTTCAAGAATATTTTTGACTTTTAGTGTTGCAGCTCATCCCTTGGGAACTAATTACCAGCTGAAATTAGCTGTGTCATGATGTTTAGGTACCTACTGAAGATGTTTTTAAAAGAGCATTCCTTGAGTCTCTCTCGTGTGTGTGTGTGTGTGTGTGTGTGTGTGTGTGTGTTGTAGGAATTATTTTATTGGTTTTAGAGGTTGTAGAAATGGTTTTAATTCTTTTTAAAATCTGTATTTTTATTTTATCTTCATTTTATCTTGTAAAATAAATAATAATAAACATCCGGAAGGCACCACATTGGTTACTCTTGATGTACTTTAATTAGAAGAAAAGCAGTTTGCATGCACATGTGAAACCACCTCTGCAAGTTCAAGCTGAAATAAAATATTGTATTTGAAGATGAGTTGCCATGTTGCCCCCCGAAAGCAAAATCCTATAATAATTGTTATAAAAGTATTGTAAAGAATCAATAAGAAGTAAGCTTTATACGTTTAATAGTATAATCATTTGGCTGCCATGAGAGCTATTGTTGCACTGACAGGAAGATGAGAAAGATAATGTGCTACAAAGTATTGCAGGGGTTTAAAATAGTCTTTTAAAATATATTCATTTAAATTCCAGTCACTATCAGCCCATTTTCCTATCATTGTCATACTTATTTTGAAATTAATCCAAAGAAATATCTCATGTCTGAATCTGTAAAATACAACTGATGACTAAAAAACTAGTTTCAGATTGCATATTGTACAGCTAATTTTAGTGACAGAAACTTTATTTAGTAACTTTTAAATAAAGGATAAATTAATGGTTAAACCTTAAAGAGAAATGCAACACCTTCTTAAAAATAGTTTCTGTGTGTTCTTATAAATCAATTAAGCAGGGGGAGGCTTTTGGTGAGGGCAAGTACTTTATCAAGGGTCATAATGAGGAGCAGAGCAGTCCCCAAGGAGCAGTCCGTGCTTAGTTTTCCTATCAACAGTACGAGTAAGATACTGTTGTTGGTTTTTTCCTAACTCCTACTAATGTGGGAAGGGAAAAGATGCCCCAGGTGAGAAATGCAGGGGACAGGTGGCACACCTGGACTGGCTGACAAAGCCATAGTAACATCTCTGGCCAGCAGTGGTGCTGCAGCACAGTTGAAATTAGGCTAGAACAGGGATAGCCAATGTGGTGCCCCCTGCCAGATAACTGCAATTCCCCTAACTGGGAATGATGGGAGTTGTAGTCCAAAACACCTGAAATTTCATCCTCCCCTTGCTACAGCTGTGTGAGGTGTTGGCACCAGAAAGATGAATCACTCATAAGTAGGCAGCCTGACACATGTTGAAATCTCAAATGGACACTTAAGTGATCCTTAATGTTG